>VFSX01000154.1:379833-391867 GCA_016618255.1 Chlamydomonas sp. UWO 241 | reverse complement strand
GGAGAGAGGGAGAGGCGGAGAGAGGGAGAGACGGAGAGACGGAGAGAGGGAGAGAGGGAGAGAGGGAGAGAGGGAGAGAGGGGGGGGGGGGCGGGGGCAATTGCAGAGAGGGAGGTGAGCTAGGGAGAAGGAGAGAGAAACACAGAGAGAGAGATGCAGAGAGAGACAGCATGAGGCAGAGCTAAGGGTGCAATGTGCGTGAACCAGTGCACGCCGACGGCCACATGGGCGCGCTCCTGCAGCCAGGGGGCTAAGTTGCGAGTTTGGGTTGGGGGGGTGGGGGGTGTGTGGAGAGGGAGGGGAAGAGAGAAGGAGGTTGACAGGTGGAGAGAGAGCAAGAGAGAGAGAGCAAGAGAGAGAGAGGGAGAGAGAGAGGGAGAGAGAGAGGGGGGGACAGGGGGGGAAGGGGGAGAGAAATGCAGAGGGAGGTGAGCTAGGGAGAAGGGGGCAGATGCACAGAGAGAAAGAGAGAGGCAGGGAGAGGTAGCATAAGGCATAGTGGGGGGAGCAATGTGTGCGAACCAGAGCACGCCGACGGCCACGTGGGCGCGCTCCTGCAGGAGATTCCGTTGCGAGTGTGGGAGGGCGTGGGGGGGACATAGAAGGGGGAGGCAAAGGGATAGGCGAGTCGGGGAGACAGATGGCGATACAGAGAGAAATAAAGAGAGAGGCGCAGATAGAGGCAAAGAGAAAGAAACAATGTGCGTGCGTGCTTGCGTGTGTGTGTGTGTGTGTGTGTGTGTGTGCGAGTGTGTGCGTGTGTGTGTGTGCGCGTGTGTGTGTGAATGCACACGCGTGTGTGTATGTGCCTGTGCATGTGTGCGTGTGTGCGTGCGCATTCATGTGTGTCATTGTGTGTGTGTGTGTGTGTGTGTGTGTGCGTGTGTGTTAGAGAGTATTCGTGCGCATCCGCGTGTGTCTTTGTGTGTGTGTGCGTAACAGAGTGCAAACGTGAACGCAGTCGACACACCTCGATAGCAATCCTGTCGACAATAGCCGCCGACCGTGTGTCTCCCGCCCCCTTCAGGCGCGCCACCAGCCGCCCGCCTGCGTTAAGGGGTTTATTTTGGGGTAAAGGGTGAGAATGTCGGGGTAAAGGGTTCCAGACTTGTGAGGTTCGTGTGTGGAATGCGTCCATGTGAGGATACGTGTGGACGTGCCACCAGCCGCCCGCCTGCGGTTAGGGGTTTATTTGGGGCTTCAGGGTGAGAATGTTGGGGTAAAGGGTTCCAGACTGGTGAGGTTTGTGTGTGTGGAATGCGTCCATATGAGGATACTCATACGTGTGGACGTGGGTGGACTGCCCCCTTCAGACGCGCCACCAGCCGCCCGCCTGCGTGTAGGGTTGATGCTGATGATGGATGTTACAGTCAGGAACACCTCTAAAGGCGTATAAGACCGTGCTCGGCGCGTATGGCCCGAGCACCTTCATGAGATGGCTGGTTGTTGGTGGTAGTGAACTCTTAACTCTGTAAAGAGCGTGGGCGTGCTCCCAGGTCCCCTACCGCAGCGGGCAGCGAACGCTTAGTTAGGCTTCAGGGTGAACATGTTGGGGTTCAGGGTTCTGGTGAGTTTTGTGTGTGTGGAATGCGTCCATATGAGGATGATACTCACACGTGTGGACATGGTTGAACAGTCCCCAGTGATTTCCTTTTCGGCTCTCCACAGCCATTTGGCTGTATTCCGGCAGTACTTTGACCTTGCACACAGCTCAACCCATTCCGTGGATTGGTTGTCTGACAAGCCCGCCAGACAGCTCGTCAAGATCTTTCAAATGAACTACATATGAGGGCAAACGGTCAGCGCGGTCAAAGCAAAATCCGGCTGTGGAATAATTATTTAAACATCCTGAAAAGGAAAACAGTGTCAGTTCCTGACGTGCCACCAGCCGCCCGCCTGTGTTTATTGTTGCGTGTGTTGGGGCTCAGCGTTCACGGTCCCCATCTTTTAGAAAGTGTACATGCATAACTGGCTTGCTCTTAACATTCGCATTCAAGCAGTTCATGCGAGGACACGCCATGCTCCAGACCCCTTGCCTCCTCGTCAGTGCTGTCCTTAGCGCCCCCGCAGCCCCCGCGAAAACAGTGTGAAGTTTGACTATTTCACACGTTTCCGCGGAAAAAAAACGCCGTCTTGCGGGGGCACTTCGGCATGTCCCCTCGAATGTTGCGGGGACAAATACGACATTATTTGTGCCCCTAAGGACACCAGTGCACCTTGCCAAGTGTGTCTGTCTGCCTTGTTCAAAAAAACTGTATGATACAGCATTTTCAATTAAACATTATAGCAGTTTCAGCAAAAGTAAGGACACACCGTGGTCCAAGCCCCTGGCCTCCTGGCTGAGCGGCACGACCGCCAGCCGTGCATTGATGTCATGTGCGCTCATCAGCGCTCCCTCCCACAGTAGGTCATGTGCAACCATGTCACCTGAAAAGAGTAAGAGGGGGTGAGCAAGAGAGTGAGAAAGTGAGAGCGTGAGAGAGGGAGATTGTGTGAGCGAGGGAGAGGGGGAGGAAGGACCGCCAGCCGTGCGTTGATGTCATGTGCGCTCATCAGCGCTCCCTCCCACAGTAGGTCATGTGCGACCATATCACCTGAAAGGTAAGGAGAGAGAGTGAGAGATAGAAAGATTGAGAGAGTAGCAGAGAGAGAGAGTGAGAGTGAGAGTGAGCGAGAGTGAGAGATTGAGAGATTGAGAGATAGAGAGAGTAGCAGAGAGAGAGTTAGAGCGAGAGTGAGAGAGTGAGGGAGTGAGAGAGTGACAAAGTGAGAGTGTGGGAGAGAGACAGTGAGAGAGTGCTAGTAAGAGGGAGTGAGAGAGAGAGGTACTGATCAAGTTAGAGGGAGTGACTGGAACGACCGCCATAAGGGCGTTGATGTCGTGTGCGCTCTGTTGCGCTCATCAGCGCTCCCTCCCACAGTAGGTCATGTGCGACCATATCACCTGAAAGGGCAGGAGAGAGTGAGAGATTAAAAGATTGAGAGAGTAGCAGAGAGAGAGAGTGAGAGTGATCAAGTGAGGGAGTGATCAAGTGATCAAGTGAGAGAGAGAGAGACAGTGAGAGAGTGCTAGTTAGAGAGAGTGAGAGAGGTAGAGAGATAAAAAAGCGAGAGGGAGTGACTAGAACGACCGCCCGTCAGGCGTTCATGTCGTGTGCGCTGTGTTGCACTCCCTCCTACAGTAAGTCATGTGCAACCATATCATCTGAAAGGGAAGGAGACAGTGAGAGATTAGGAGATCGGGAGATTGAGATAGTTGTAGAGTGCGAGAGTGAGAGTGAGAGTGAGAAAGTGAGAGAGTGAGAGAGTGAGAGTGATCGTGAGAGATAGGGAGAGAGGCTGCTTTATTATGCTCATGGTGTGTGGCGCAGGCGGGCAAGTGGGGGCGGGAGATGGGCGGCGGGCGGGAGGGGCTGACTGGCGGGCGGGCGGAAGGGGCTGACTGGCGGGCGGGCGGGCAGGCGGACGGGTGGCTGACTGGCGGGCGGGCGGGCGGGGCCCGGGCGGCGGCCCGCGGGGCGGCGGCGGCGGCCGGGCGGGCGGGCGGGCGGGCGGCCGGCGGGCGGGCGGGCGGGGGGCGGGCGGCGGGCGGGCTGGCGGGCAAGCGGGCGGGAGACGGGCCGACTGGCGGGCGGGCGGGCAGGCGGACAGGTGGTTGGACGGGCATACGATTGGACGGGCAGGTGGGAAGGCGGGCGTGCGGGTAGACGGGCAGGTGGGAAGGCGGGCGGGCGGGCGGGGCGGGCGCGGCGGCGGGCGGCGGGGCGGGCAGGCGGGCGGGCGGGCGGGCCACCATGACCCATGCGTGCATAATATACTCTCGCATGCATGTACTGCACTTACCATAAGCATGCCCTAGCTCCTCCAGTCGCTGCAGGCACCACCCAAGGTGGCGCGACTCGTCATCCGCTACGCGTGCAAAATCCTGCAAGTGTGTGTGTGTGGTTGTGTGTATGTGTGTGTGTGTGTGCGTGTGTGTGTGTGCGTGTGTGCGTGGCCAAGCTCCTCCAGCCGCTGCAAGCACCACCCCAGGTGGCGCGACTCGTCATCGGCTACGTGTGCAAAGTCCTGCAAGTGTGTGTGTGTGTGTGGTGGTGTGTGTGTGTGTGTGTGTGTGTGTGTGTGTGTGTGTGTGTGGTGGTGTGTGTGCGTTCGACCGTGTCAACCACCCCACGCTCTGGGAAATCCTCCGCCACCGCGGAGTACCCCCTGACCTCCTCGACCACATCAAGAGCCTCTACTCTGATGCCACGGCCCGTGCCCGCGTCGGCGACGCGCTCTCTGCCCCCTTCCCTCTGGAAACCGGTGTCAAGCAAGGCTGCCCCATCTCCCCCCTACTCTTCAACGTCTACATCGACACCGTAATCAGATCCCTGATTGCCCAGATCCCCAACGCTGGCATCCAAATCGGCTACGTTGTCGACGGCGTCCTCCACACCCCCGAGTCCCGCAAAGACTACGACACCACCGTCCTCCCCCTCCTACTCTATGCCGACGACATCGCCCTGCTCTCCCTCTCCGGGGACGCCCTCCGCACCGTGCTCACCCTCCTCGACGGCACCTGCTCTGACCTCGCGCTTGAGATCAACTACAGCAAAACCGTTGCACAATCCCTCGGCCACCCGTCTGCCCACACCGCCCCCACCACCACCCCCATCGCCATCCCCTCCAACTCCTCCCCTACCCCCCACCTGGTCCAC
Organism: Chlamydomonas sp. UWO 241; assembly: GCA_016618255.1. Classification (NCBI taxonomy): domain Eukaryota; kingdom Viridiplantae; phylum Chlorophyta; class Chlorophyceae; order Chlamydomonadales; family Chlamydomonadaceae; genus Chlamydomonas; species Chlamydomonas priscui. Next base: position 387,167 of record VFSX01000154.1, on the reverse strand, counting down.
CACACGTCCAGCTTCAAATACCTCGGCAGCATCATGGCCTCACCCCCACCTACCCCCCTTTCGACGACCCTGACCCCCCACCGCCCACCAACATCCTCGACGAAGAAATATCACGCCGGATCAGCTCCGCATGGTACGCCTTCACCCGCCTCACCCCACGGTTTAGGAAATCAGATGAGATCACCCTCACCACCAAGATCAACCTGTACAATGCCTTTGTTGTATCCGCCCTCTTGTACGGCTGCCAAACCTGGACGCTAAACAAAACTCACATCCACCGCCTCGAGGTAACCCACAACCGCGTTCTCCGCCGCCTGAAAGCCCCCTCCCGCCACACCTTGGAGCAAATCTCCACTGCCAAGCTACATGCCGCGCACCCTCCCACCACTCCTATCATCGTCACGATCAACAAACACCGATTGTTGTTCATTGGATCCCTCGTCCGCCGCCTCCCCACTTCCACTCCTCCGCCCCCCACCCCTGCCAACCCCCGTCCCTCTCCCCCCTTGCCTCCCACGCCTCCTCCGATCCCTCCCACGCCCCCTCCAATCCCTCCCAACCCCGCTCCCTCTCCCCCCTTGCCTCCCACGCCTCATCCGATCCCTCCCAACCCCGCCCTCTCTCCCCCCTTACCCCCACGCCTCCTCCGATCCCTCCCACGCCTCCCCCGATCCCTCCCAAACCCCCTCCCACTCCCTTTTTGCCCATCACGCCTCCTCTGATCCCCCCCATGCCTCCTCCGATTCCTCCCAACCCCTATCCTTCTCCCCCCTTGCCTCCTCCAACCCCCCCCCTCCCCTTCCCCGCCCGCCGAACCCATGTTCCCAGCCACCGCCGCCCTCTTCATGCACCGACGACCAGACGTGATACCCTACCAAGGTGGGGTCATCACCTCCTACCGTGAGAATGTCCAAGACATTTTCGACTCCTACGTGTTCAAGACTGCCGTCACAACGCAGTTTGACAAGGCCAAGAAGGAGTACGCCGAGTCCCCACCGGAGTTCCAGCTGAAAACCGTCCCCGAGCTTGCTGTAATACTAGCCCGCAGGCGGCCTCCCGGGTGGCTCACCCTCGCGAGGTTCCCACGCCTGTGGAATGGTATTTGCAAAGAGATGGCAGCCAATGCGGGAGCAGCCAGCCAACAAAGTAGATAATGATGATGATGGTGGTCACAGTCAGAAAGCCTTCAGACAGCAAGCCTTTAGTTAGATGCCAGTGCCTCAGAGGCAACCCCCCGACCCCCCCAAACCAAGGATACTATCCACTCGATTCAGGCGCTGGTCGGTCACCCGCTGTTCGAAAGACATCCCAGTGCACGGGTCAGACCTCGTAACAATTGCCGGGGTGTACTGCTGTTAGTAGTACAGGCATTGCCGGTGCATGCGGACGGCCTCATGTAACGCTTGGTTGGCTGGTTGGTTGGTTGTGTGTGTGTGTGTGGCCAAGCTCCTCCAGTTGCTACAGGCACCACCCAAGGTGGCGCGACTCGTCATCGGCCACATGTGCAAAGTCCTGCAAGTGTGTGTGTGTGTGTGTGTGTGTGTGTGGACATGTGTGCCCTAGCTCCTCCAGTCGCTGCAGGCACCCCCTCCCCCCAGGTGGCGTGACTCGTCATCAGCCACACGTGCAAAGTCCTGTGAGTTTGTGTGTGTGTGTGTGTGTGAGTGTGTGTGTGTGTGTGTGTGCGTGTGTGTGTGGCCAAGCTCCTCCAGTCGCTGCAGGCACCACCCAAGGTGGCGCGACTCGTCATCAGCCACACGTGCAAAGTTCTATGTGTATGTGTGTATGTGTGCGTGTGTGTGTGTGTGTGTGTGTGTGTCCAAGCTCCTCCAGTCGCTGCAGGCACCACCCCAGGTGGCGCGACTCGTCATCAGCCACACGTGCAAAGTCCTGTGAGTGTGTGAGTGTATGTATGTTTGTGTGGGTGTGGGGGGGGGGGGGGCAAGCTCCTCCGGTCGCTGCAGGCACCACCCCAGGTGGCGCGACTCGTCATCCGCTACGCGTGCAAAGTCCCGTGTGTGTGTGTGTGAGTGTGTGTGTGTGCGCGCGTGTGTGTGTGTGTGTGTGTGTGTGTGTGTGTGTGTGTGTGTGGCCAAGCTCCTCCAGTCGCTGCGAGCACCACCCCAGGTGGCGCGACTCATCATCAGCCACACGTGCAAAGTCATGTAAGTGAGTGTGTGTGTGTGTGTGTGTGTGTGTGCCCCAGGTGGCGCGACTCGTCATCAGCCACGCGCGAAAAGTCCTGTGTGTGTGTGCGTGTGTGTGAGTGTGTGTGTGTGTGTGTGAGTGATCTCGCTGTGTATTATGTGCACTCTCGCTGTCTCCCTCTCTCTTTCTCTCCCTCTCTCTCTCTCTCTCTCTGTGCGTATGTGGTGGTCGATTGTACCGTCAGCTGAACGCGTGTAATGCCATAGTACACGTGTGTGTGTGTGTGTGCGTGTGTGTGTGTGTGTGTGCGTGTGTGTGTGTGTGTGTGTGTGCACCAGGTCTGCAGCCAAGTGCAGACATGCCCTGCATGCACGCTTGTATGGGTCGTACAGAAGTATGTGTGTGTGCGTGTTTTGCTGAAGTCCTGGAAGCATACGGGGCGGGGCAGTGGGGGGCAGTGGGGGACAGTGGGGGCAGGACGGGGCAGGGCGGGGCGGGGCGGGGCAGGGCAGGGCAGGGCGGGGCGGGGCTGTGGTGGTGGTGGTGTGTGTGTTTGGGGGGGGGGGGAAGTGGGAGGCGGGGCAGGGCGGGGCAGTCCACTCACGTTTACTGGATAGTACAGTCTGCCAGACGCTATGTCGACGTACCGTACTCGCCCTTAGTCTTCGCGACCACAGAGTGTTTTTGGTTTCCCGCGAAGCTTAAAACGATTGAATCAGCAAACAGAGGCGTTGAATAGACGATGAAAAACAACCCCCACAATGATTAAGCACCCGACCGCCCCATACGGTACAGTATTTTACCGTGTGTTTGTGCGTTTGCGGAGCACAGTGCAGGGGCGCGCCCTGCGTGTTATATGTGCCCCCCTCATACCCCCTTTCCCCCCCAATCCAACAACCTCTGAAACTGAAACAGTCCACACCTCATAAAAGCCGCGCGGAAGCTGCAGGTGTGCGAAACGCGCGACCGTGTCCCACGCAAGGTTAATAGTGTTGAGCTCGATGTATATCAAAAAAATGCAACACCTCCACACCACACCTCATATAGAAGCCGGGTGGAAGCAGCACATTCCCGACGCGCCAGGGCCCCTACCGAACCACCGCTTTGTACCTTGTTTAAATTGGGTCGGTCGCGAGGAGTTGTTTTTTAAACAATAAATTAAAATAAAATTTATAAAAACAAAGCCAGCCTAAACTAGGCCTCCTGTCCACACCTCCACACCTCATAGAAGCCGTGCGGAAGCTGCAAGTGTGCGGAGCGCGCGAATGTGTCCCACGCCAGAGATCCAACCCCCATCTCACCCATTGTTTGTGTGTGTAGAACGAACGGTCTTTGCCTTACACCCAAACTGTCCACACCACCACACCTCCAAACCGTCCACACCTCATAGAAGCCGGGCGGAAGCTGCAGGTGCGCGAAACGCGCGACCGTGTCCCAGGCAAGGTCAATCGCGTTGAGCTCGATGTGTGCCAGGTTGTGTAGCAAGTGGGCCGACAGGGGGAGGGGGCCGCCGACGACATATGACGGCACCTGCAGTGTTTTGTTGTGTTGCCCATTATTCACAAGGGGTCCCTTAATTTTTTGCATTGTGGCGGGCGGTTGAGTTGAGCTCGATGTTTGCCAGGTTGTGGAGCAAGTGGGCAGACAGGGGGAGGGGGGGGGCGCTGACGACATACGACGGCACCTGCGGTGTTTTGCAGTCTTTTGTTTCGCAGGTGCTCCTTTAGGGTTAAGTGTTTAGGTGCTTCTTGTGGTGCCAGGTAAAACTCCTTCAAAAACATGCCCCCTCACCCCCCTTCCACCCAAGCCCGATTATACACCCTTCACAAAAGCGCTACCCTGCACCAATGCACACCACCCTGTTTCGCAGGTGCTTCGCAGGTGCTTCTTGTGGTGACAGCTGAAACCTAAAACTCCTTCAAAAACGTGCCCCCCCCCCTTTACCCCCTTCCACCCAAGCTTATGAACCCTTCACCACAGCACAACCCTGCACCACAGCACAACCCTGCACCACAGCACACGAACCTGCTTGGGGGGGACAAGCCGCTGATGTAAGCCCAGGACCACCGCGATTTCAACCGCATACGTGCCCCTCCCCCCCCCAAGCATATCAACCCATATACCAAAAATACCAACCTGCTTTGGCGGGACAAGCCGCGGGTGCGTGGGGCGAGCCGGGCGGTCGGGCGGCTTCCCGGCAGCTTCCGCCAGCCCTCTCCAGCTTCCCTCGACGTCAGGCTCCAGCGCCACAGCCCCGAACGTTCCGACAGCCCCCACCCTTGCCGCCCCAGCAGCTGCCGCTACAGCCACCTTCCCGGCAGCTGCCCTGTTGCCCAGCGTGTCTCCAGCTGCTGCCCCTGCCGCCCCCGCCGCCTCTGCCACCTCTGGCCCCGCTGCTGCTGCCCGTCCGTCCGGCTCGACAGCAGCTGTGCCTGTCTCTACAGCAGCTGCCCTGTTGCCCAGCGTGCCTCCAGACGCCGCCCCTGCCTCCCCCGCCGCCCGCGTTTCAGGGTGGGGCGCCAGCCTGCCAGACGCCTCGGCGCTGCCCCGCACAGTGTCGCCGGCTGTGCTGGCTGTGCTGGCTTGCCACTCCTCCGGCTGCCGTCCCAGGCTGTCCTCCACTCCAGGCCCCAGCGGCACATCCCCATGCGGCCTGGGGTGCAACGCCAGGCGACCGCACGAGTAGGCCCGGAACGCGCGGTGCGTGAGCGCACACTTTGTGCGGGGGTCTGCTGTCGCGAGCACCTGGGCCAAGCAGGGGACGCATGTGGTCACTGTGGTCACTGTGGTTACTGTGTGTGCACGCGTGCGTGCATGCGTGCCGAGAGCACCTTCAATTAGGGGGGATGCATGCGGCTGCTGCGCGTGCAGTGAGGGTGAGGGGCATTTTGTCTGTGTGTGTGTGTGTGTGTGTGTGTAGAGCACCTGCAAGCACAGAGGACACATGCGTCTACTCTGCGTGTGTGCGTGCAAGTGCATGCGTGTGTGTGTGTGTGCGTGCACGTGTGTGTGTATGCGGGCGTGCATGCGTGTGCGTGTTGTGTGGGTGTGTTTGCTCATTTTGTGTGTGTTGCGTGTGTTTGTGTGTATGTGTGTGTGCGTGTGTCTTCCCACTCGGTGCCCAAAACACCACACGCGCACACATACACACAAACACACACACGCGCACACGCACGCTTTCACGCAACACACACACACACACACACGTACACACCTGCATCGCCGTCCCAACCAAGCTGCACGCCATTGCAGGAAGGTGCCCATCTGCCACGACAGCGTCCACAACCACCACAACCTCTTCCACCGGCTCCCCCTTCAGCCCCCAGATTCGACGTTCGTCCACGCCGCGCTATGTTATGGAGGGTGAGTGGGGGCCAGCCGTACAGTTGGTGCGTGTGTGTACTCGCGTGTGTGTGCGTGTGTGTGTGTGTGTGTGTGTGTGTGTGTGTGTGTGTGTGTGTGTGTGTGTGTCAGAGGTGGTGGTGGTGATTAGTGCGTAGCGGTGGTGTGGTGGTGGGCGCACGACCGCACGCATGTGTGGTGCATGGCGTGTTGCATGGTGCAAGCGGCCATTAACCGGCCTCCTCTCTCTGTGAACCTGCCTCTTGCCTCTCTACACCTATCTTTCTCACCTCTCGCCACTCATGCAGGCCCGACCACTCGTATGCCGTGACCTCTGGCACAGAGGCGTGCTGAGGCACTGTCCCTAGGCCTTGCGCGCCACGCCGCCGACGCCCGTACGCACGCACGCCCCTGCGACTGTCGCTTCCGCCGGTGCTTGCGCTACAGGAGGCGTCCGATTCGTGCGCCGTCGTTGGAGCTGCCGCACGTGATGATGCGTGTCCATATTGGCTGCATGAAACGCGCATTCGCGCATGGGGTGGCTGTATTGGGCTTGCTTGTGAGCAACTACCGGGTCCAACCAGCACGCGCATGCTGGGCACTAGTGCCATGCTACTTAAAGCTCTTGCTGGTGCCCCCTGGTGCCCCCTGCCAAGTGTGGACGCCAACACAATCATGGTGTGCACAAAACCCTGGCACAGTAACTACACAGCATTTGGAGGTCCGGGAGAGAGAGAGAGGACTGCATCAAAGGCAGAGGTACCAAGCTCCTTCGGGCGAGACGAAGTCCCAACGAGCCGAACTTACAACTTCCGGCAGGAAGACAATATCGCAGTGGTCTACCCCAGCCCAACCCCAACCCTCGCTATCCCGCCAGCGCCCCCGGCCGCCCCTCTGCCGCCTCCCCAACGCCCCACGACGTTTCACTCTCGCCACCATCACCGCCGCCATTGCCATCTTGGCCATCGTCCCCGACGCCGGCATCACCACCACCGCCGCTGCTGAGACCCTCGGTGGGGGCGTCCGCGGCGTCGCGCCATGCGGTCGCGGCGGCGGCAGCGCGCATCACGCTTGCGCTGCGTGTGATGCGCGTGTGGTGAAGGGAGGGGTCGTGGGTGGGTGGGTCGACAGCGCTTGCGATGCAATTGAAACTCCACGCACGCACGCACGCAAGCATGTACCGGCGCACGCCCCCTGGAACCTCCAGCGCAAATCAGAACAGAAACGGCGACTGCTCACTCACAGCCGCAATCGATAGGTGCTGCACAAACGCACATACACACACACGCACCTGCCGAACGCCTGAGACAGCCCCGAGCCAGCAGCGATGGCAGCTGCAATCGCAGCAGCGCTGGAGCTCGCTGGTGCTGCCGCCGGTGGCGATATCGGCAGAGGCGGCAGATCCCCTGTGTGTGTGTGCGCGCGTGTGTGTGTGTGTACATGTCCACGCATGTATGAAAGAGTGTGCACGTGTGTGTGTGTGTGTGTGTGTGCGTGCGTGCGTCTGCGACGCTGGTGCTGCTGCTTGCCGCCGGCGGCGAAATCGGCAGGGGCGGAAGATTTCCTGTGTGTGTGTGTGTCGGTGTGATGGTGTGTGTTGGTGTGTGTATGTGTGCGCGCGTGTGTGTGGTCAATTTTACAGTCTTATGTGTGTGCGCATGTGTGTGTGTGCGCGTGCGTGTGTGTGTCAACGAGGGGGCCGCTCACCTCCCCCCTCACTGCACCATGCCGTGTCCTCTTCATCCCCGTCTTCCAGTGCGCTGGCTGGTCCGCCATTCACACCACCGCCTGTGAGCAGGGGGGGGAGGGGCATGTGTGTGTGTGTGTGTGTGCGTGTGTGTGTG
>VFSX01000154.1:327333-372333 GCA_016618255.1 Chlamydomonas sp. UWO 241 | reverse complement strand
ACTCTGGGTTATCCAACTCCCTAGATACTTAAATGCAGAGACGGTCTTCACTTCACCACCAGTCAGCGCAAACGTGGGCAGATCCGCGTCAAAATCTGCTGGCAAAATCATCACTTCTGTCTTTGCGGCGTTGATTTGCATGCCAAAGCTAGAGGACACTTTGTCAAGGATTTTCAGCATAAGCGCCAACTGAGCTGGATCATGCGAGAACAAACATAAATCGTCGGCATACATCAGCATTAATATACGCTCAACCGACGACGACAACACAGAGCCACCGGCTTGGGTCACGACTCACATGCCAGCCCCCTCTGGCATCATGTCTGGCGCCTTTTTCACTAAAAAACATTGACAAACACAGGAGCAATGACGCACCCCTGTCGCACACCATACGACACGGGGAATTCGTGCCCGATTTTCCCAGCCAGCCACACGGCAGCTGCGGTGTTGGTGTGAAGATCCTCCAACAGATCAATGAATGTGCGGATGAACACTATATAATCTAAGGACTCTCCACAGTGCCGCACGGTTTATGCAATCGTAAGCTTTAGAAAAGTCGACAAATGCCACAGCCATGCATTGTTTGTACTCGGCATGTGCCGCGCTCAGCGAGCGCAGAGTAAAAATCGCATCAACAGTGCCTCTGCTTTTTCTGAAACCACACTGAGCCTCATGCAACTGACCATCAACCTGCGTGGAGACGCGGTGCAGAAGTATGGCAGCGTACACTTTCCCGGCAATAGAGAGAAGGCTAATACCGCGGTAGTTACCAGGGGAGTCACGCGGACCCTTCCCCTTATATAACGGTGTGATAATAGTAGTTTTCCATTCCCTCGGGGCTCTCTCCGACTGCCATGCGGCGATGATGACCCGGTGGAGCCATGCGATGGCAGGTGGGCACCGCAACAGCATGGCGTCCAGCTGGTCACCGCCCGGAGCGGCGGCCGAGCGCAACGCTCGCACACACGCCTCCGTCTCAGCCAGGTCAGGGGGGCGCCCGTGCGCCTCGTCCACCTCTGTGGCGCGTGTGAGCTCAAACGCCGCTACATCGTTCTCCAGCTGGTTCAGGGTCTCGTCGCTGAGCTTGGTCTCCCCACCATATAGCTTGTCGAATGACTCTGTCATGGCCTTCAGCACCCCGTCTGGACCGCTGTGCAGCGCGCCCGAGACGTCCCGCATGGCAGGTGGGATCTGATGGCTGCGGCTGCACCACACGCTCACGCATGCATCCACGCACACCTGAAGTTCTCGTACGTGGTCTGGTTAGTTGCGACGAGAAATTCGTGGAAGCCAGCGAGCCCACCAATGCAAAAGATGAACATAAACGTGCACGCACGCATGCACACACACACACACACTCCACACACACCTGAAGTTCTCATACGTGGTCTGGTTTGTTGCGACGAGATATGCGTGGAAGCCAGCGAGCCCACCGACGAAAAACGTGAACACAAACGTGATGCCGAGGATGACGAGCCCTGCAGTGTGTGTGTGTGTGTGTGTGTGTGTGTGTGTGTGTTTCTTTGTGTGTGCGAACATGATGCCATGGATGAGCCCTGCAGCAAAACCGTAAACCATGCGTGTGTGTGTACGTGTGTGTGTGTGTGTGTGTGTGTGTGTGCAAAAATGTAATGACAAGGATCATGCGCACATGTGTTTCTGGGCAACCGACACACACACACACACACGCACACACACACACACACACACATGCACACACACATAATGCCCCACCCACCCACCACCACCCACAGGCGCACACCCACCCACCAGGAATGCAGACATGTGGGAACACACACACACACACACACACACGCAGTCACCCACCCACCAGGAATGCAGAAGATGATGACGCTGCCCCATGCTGAGTCGCCAGGGCCCTTCTCGTCCTCAATTTGCTGCGTGTGGTGTGGGTGTGGGTGGGTGGGTAGGATGTGTGGGGGGGGGGGGATGTGTGCGTGTGTGCACGTGTGTGTGTGTGCGTGTGTGTGTGTGTGTGTGTGTATGTGATCCTCTGCCACTGCCTCTGCCTCTGCCTCACACACCCACACCCAAACCCATGCCCACACCCACACCCACCCACCCACACCCACACCCACACGCACCTGCTTTCGCACAAAGAGCTGCGAGATGTAGCATGCAATCAAAAAAAGACACAGCACCGAGGTCAACACACACATACACACACACACACACACCTGCTTGCGCCCAGAGAGCTATGATATGCAGCATGCGCTCACACGCAAACACACACACGCACACACACGCAAATGCACACGCACACACGCACACACACACACACACACACACACACACACCTGCTTGCGCACAAAGAGCTGCGAGATGCAGCATGCAACCACACACACACACACACACATGTGCTTGCGCACAAAGAGCTGCGAGATGCAGCATGCAATCACACACACACACACACACACACCTGCTTGCGCACGAACAGCTGCGAGATGCAGCACGCCATCACAAAGAGGCACAGCACCGTCGTCGTGTACACAAAGAGAAGGAACGAGCGGTAGTTGCGCTGCGGTTGGTTGTGGCAGTTAGTTGTGACAGCTGTGTCAGTTGGTTGTGTCAGTTGTGTCAGTTGGTTCAGTTGGTTGTGGCGGTTTGTTGAGAGAGGGGAAAGGAGACAGCACCGTCGTCGTGTACACAAACAGCAGGAACGAGCGGTAGTTGCGCTGCGGTTGGTTGTGGCAGTTGGTTGCGTCAGTTGTGTCAGTTGTGTCAGTTGGTTGTGTCTGTTGGCTGTGTCAGCATATCAAGACAGAAGAGGCACAGCCCGTCGGTGTGTACACAAAGAGGTGGAATGAGAGCGGTAGTTGCGCTGCGGTGGTTGGTTGTGTCAGTTCAACTGACTCAGTTGTGTCGGTCAGCTGTGTCAGTTAATTGCGTCAGTTTATTTAGAAGAAAAAGGCACGGCACCGTTGTCGTGCACACAACAGCAGGAAAGAGCAGTAGTTGCGCAAGTGATTTCCTTTTCAGGATGTTAAATTAATTTTTCACAGCCGGATTTTGCTTTGACCGCGTTGACCGTTGACCCCCCGCTGACCGTTTGTCCTCATACATAGGTCATTTGAAAGCTGTTGACGTGCTCTGTGTGGCGGGCTTGTCAGACTAACAATCCACGGGATGGGTTGAGCTGTGTGCAAGGTCAAAGTGCAGCCGGCATACAGCCGAATGGCTGTGTAGAGCCGAAAAGGAAATCACTGAGTTGCGCTGTCGTGGATGTATCTGTTGGTGGTGTCAATTGGTTGTGCATGCACGCGCGCGTGTGTGCGTGCGTGCGCGTGCGTGTGTGCGTGCGTTCCTGTGTGCAAATACACCCACCTGCCCGATTGTCGTCCCCACCCACGGGCAGTGGTGGTCGAAGCGCTCGATGCAGTTGTCGTTGACTGAGCAGTGGTGCGCGCGCGGCGGTTGGTAGAAGTGGCACTGTGTGTGTGTGTGCGCGTGCGTGAGTGTGGGTTGGAAGGGGGCAGATGCCTTGGTCAGAGGGAAACAGGAGAGAGACAGAGAGAGACAAAGAGAAAGAAAGAGAGGAGAGAGGGAGAGAGAAAAGAGAGTGAGAGATAGAGAAAGATAGACAGAGACAGGGAGAGAGACAGAGAGACGAAGAGAGAAAGAGAGAGAGAGAGAGGAGAGAAGCAGTACCCTGCTACGCCCCGAGGATGCATACTTTAACCTGTTACAGTAACAGTAACAGTAACACGGGAATTCCAGCTAAGCAGGCTACTCTTCTACTAGAGACACCCGCCGATACTCCAGCACACTTAGTACTAGAGTACCGCCGGCTCCCGGCCGATAGACTACCGCTCCCGCCGGCTAGACTACCCCAAACAGCGGTCTCTGAGAGACATGTCTGGCAAGGAGCATATAGGAGAGGACCTTCCTCAGGGTCACAGTAGTGGCCTTGTGGCCAGTCAAGCCGGCAGAGCCGACTGGCGCTGACTGGAACGGTCCCCGCCTGGCAGTGCATGGCTGTCCAGCTCTCGTTTGCATGGGGCTCAGCCGGCGCCCCATGCCTCATGCATGGCCAGGTCCCACCCTCCAGGGGTGCATGGACGACAGAGTTGTCATGGAGGCTGCCTGAAGACCTTCCAACGCCAGTCACCGGCAGACGAGCGACCCCGAGGATGAGCGCGGTGACGAACGCTGCGATTGGTTAAGCGGATTTACTCTGTGTTGCCTCGGCGGTCGCCACCGCTGAAGCCGTGATGGTAGCCCGCCTCCACGGGCAGCCATCTTGACCAATGTCCAGCATGCATTGACGGGCGCCAGCTCCTCCGCTCGTCGATCAACTCGTCGAGATCGGTGCCGCATGGCGTCCTGCATGGGGGGAGGATAAGGGCCGTCTCCCAGCACGGGCCGCGGCAGCGCCGCGGCTACTCGCCAAGCCATGGCAGCGCCGGGCAAGCCGCTCCTGAAGTATTCCACCGAGGGGCAGTCTAGCAGGAGCTGGGCCAGTCGTATTTTACCCCGCTCGTCAGCGGCACGGAGATCCTCGTCACCAGCAGCGCCGCATTGCTGGGTCCAGGGCTCGGCGACGAGAACGCGCCTCCGTTAATCGAGCCCCACCTGTTAACCTGTTAACGTGAATATTAAAAATCCCCCCCCACACACACACACCGTGTCGTTGTACCGGACGACCAAGCGCTGGCCGTTCAAATGCACCTCTTGATTTGCCACGCACACACACACACACACACACACACACACACGCATGCACGCACGCACCGTGTCGTTGTAGCGGACGACCATGCGCTGCCCGTTGACGTGCACCTCTTGATTTGCCACACACACAAACACACCAAAACACCGACACACACACACTGACACACACACACACGCCAGTGCTTCCGTTAGCCAACCCGTAACCCCACACAGTGCGTTTGCAGGGTGAGATCGGCCGCTGCCGGCTGGCGTTTTGGGGTGAGAATGCGCAAATTGCGACTCAAAAAGTGTGGAATTTAAATTTTACGCTTGACAAAAAGAAAACGGTGAGATTGAGGAAGTGCGCCTGAGGCGCGGGTGAGACGTGATTTGTCCAGGATCCTTAGCGGAGCCAATGACACACACAAGCACAAACGCACCGTGTCGTTGTAGCGGACGACCACGCGCTGTCCGTTGACGTGCACCTCTTGCGTGCTGCGGGGGGGGGGGGGCATCAGCCATTGTGCGTGCGCATTGGTCCCGGCTCCATGCACGGCGTATCTTGTGAGATGATGGGGGGCGGGAGGGGGGGGGTCCAAACTATGTGAACCATGTGTTCCAGGATTTTATTTTCTGCCCCCCCCCCCCCCTCGTGGCGTGCGCTCTGTAGAAGGTGATGGTGCTCGGAACAGGGCCCAACCCAAACTCCAAACCCAGGACTGAAATACCAAACGCCACGCGGCTTCCGCCACGCAAGGCAGTCATTATTGGGTCCACGGCACGGGGTGGTGCCGAGACCAAACCCGGACACCATCCCCTCTGTACCAAGCTCCCCAAGGGGTGCGTGTAGGTGCCGAGGAAATGTCCAACCACACCCAAATCCCTCGACTCTAAACCAACGAGCGCGCCACGGCTTCCGCCCCGAAAGGTACTCGTCGTCGGGCTCGCGGCGTGGGATAACATGCGGAGACCAAACCCGGGCCCGATCCCATCACTACGAAGCCCCCCCAGGGGTGCGTGTAGGTGCCGGGAAAAGGCCCAACCACATCCCCAAACCAACAAGTGCACCGCGGCTTCCGCCCCGAAAGGTACTCGTCGTCGGGCTCGCGGCGTGGGATACCATGCCCCAACCAAACCCGGGCCCAATCCCATCAATACAAAGCCCCCCAGGGGTGCGTGTAGGTGCCGGCAAAAAAAGCCAACCACATCCCCAACCCCTCGACACTTAAACCAAAGAGCTCACCGCGGCTTCCGCCCCGAAAGGTACTCGTCGTCGGGCTCGCGGCGCGGGATGATGCCGGGGTCGGAGAGTGCGGTCGAGGCGAGGAAGACCATGCTCGTGAGGGGCAGGATAATGCTGGGGGCGGGCAGGTGTGGGTGTGGGTGCGTGAGGGTGGGTGGGTGTGGCGGGTGGGTGCATGTGCGTGCGTGCGGCGCGGGATGATGCCGGGGTCAAACAGAGCCGGTCTAAGCGAGGAAGACCATGTGTGTGAGGTGCAGGATAATGCTGTGGGAGGGCGAGTGTGGGTGTGTGCGTGGGTGTGGGTGAGCGTGTGTTTGTGGGTGGGTGCGTGCATGTGCGTGCGTGCGTCGCGGGATGATGCCGGTGTGAAAGAGAGAGCGGTTCAAACGAGGAAGACCATGCTCGTGAGGGGCAGGATAATGCTGGGGGCGGGCGTGTGTGGGTGTGTGCGTGGGTGTGTGAGAGTGTATGAGGGTGTGTTTGGGAGTTTGGGTGCGTGCAAGTGCGTGCATGTGCGTGCGGCGCGGGATGATGCCGGGGTCAAACAGAGCGCGTTCTGCGCGAGGAAGCCCATGCTCTTGAGGGGCAGGATAAGGCTGTGGGAGAGCGTGTGTGGGTGTGGGCGTGGGTGGGTGAGTGAGGGTGGGTGAGTGTGTGTTTGGGTGGGGGCGGGTGGGTGCATGTGCGTGCATGTGCGTGCGGAGCGGGATGATGCCGGGGTCAAACAGAGCGCGGTCTAAGCGAGGAAGACCATGCTCGTGAGGTGCAGGATAAAGCTGTGGGAGGGCGGGTGTGGGTGTGTGCGTGGGTGTGTGGGGGTGGGTGAGTGTGTTTGGGTGAGTGCATGTGCGTGCGTGCCGTGCAGGATGATGCCGGGGTCGGAGAGTGCGGTCTAAGCGAGGAAGACCATGCTCGTGAGGGGCAGCATAATGCTGTGCCTGCTTGCCTGGGCAATAGTGTGTGTGTGTGAAGGTGTGTGAGTGTGTTTTGGGTGGGTGGGCGGGTGCGTGTGCATGCGGCGCATGATGATGCGCAAAGAGAGTGCGGTCTAAGCAAGGGAGACCAGGAAGACACACACTGGAAGACCTGCATGTGAGGGGCAGGAGCACGCTGTGTGCGGACGTGTGTGTGTGTGTGTACGTGTGTGTGTGTGCGTGTACGTGCGTGTGTGTGTGTGCGTGTGTGTGTGTGCGTGTGCGTTGGCGTGTGTGTGTGCGTTGGTGCGTGTGTGTGTGTGTGTGGTGTGGGTCGGAGAGTGCGGTCCAAAAGGCGAACGCCACCGGCGGCCCACGTGCTGCCTGCATGATGCCGCTATGCATGGGGCCAATGCGACAGCCCAGCGCACGGGGTGCGCCGCCATGTCGGCGGTGCACTTGCGAGCACGGTCCACGTGCAGGGTGCATTGGTGTGGGTGAACGCACGACCAAACACCGCGGTCGTTCTCGACTTACTCCAAGCATGCACCGTGCTGCCACATGCGCCCATGCGCCCATGCGCCCATGCGTTCAGGTGTGCCCGCACTCACCCGAATACGAAGATGGCCCAGCTTACATGCTGGCCCAGGTACCAGCATGGCCATGCCAGGAAGACGCCGGCTGGCACGAGGACCAGCGAGGCCGTGCCGAGGGATGCCCTCCAGTTGGGACCCGCGATCACTCGCCCGCCCAGGAAGAACACCTCGTTGCCCTCCCACTGCTCGTACACCCGCAGCTGCTTGATGGGGGGCTGCGGCTGGCTGCCGTTCGCCTCCACGTCGCTGCCGGCCATGCTGCTGCACTCAAGACGACTCACTTAGCACAAGTATGCTCGCCCTCTGCTGCGGCGATTCCTCCCGCCAGCTCCGGCGCCTCAATCGTGGCGTGTTGCCACCTGACAGAAGCAGCTCTTGAGCGGTGGCAGGCAAACGTGCGATGATCCTGCTGTGTTTGCTGACTGCAGTTGGCGGGGTCTCTGCGGAACACCGACACCCACAGGAACCGTCACGCCTAGGTGAGACGCCACCTCCAGCTGGCGAACCTCTGGCACGCCCAAAACCAGGCTTCCAGGAGAGACGACCAAAACGTATGAAGGTTTCAGGCTCGCCTGGTCGACGCTCAAGGGTGAGGTGGACATGGACGCATGGGTACCCAGGTGCAGTAGGGGGTGTAGGTTGCTGTGATGGGGGGGGCCTTTGTTAGCTTCAAACCCCCCACACAGACCCTGCACAACGCCCAAAAACGCACAACAACACTTGTTTTCGAACAAACCACTTGTCACTACTTTGTGTATTCATATATTGAGCATGGTCGAATGGCGCAGGAGGGTGGATCTCAGAACGAATGCGACACTGCAATAGCTGCAGCAACAGTGCATTTCAGTGTAATCTTTTATGGGGGGGAGTTGTGAAGCCAGCTCCCACTGGCGGGTTGCCAGAGCACAAAGGGGCGCGTCCACTCCTTCCGCGTGGACCCGCGTGTCCACTGGCAGCCGCTGCAGCGGCAGCAATCCAGGTCTCGCAGCGCGTCTCCTCGCTGAACTTGCGGGGGGTGGGGGTGGAATTGGGGTTATGTGTGATGGTGGCAGTCACAGCCCGAGCTTCGCGTGGCAAGCAGTCTTTGTGTGTGCGCAAAGGCGGCAGTGCACAACAGGCAGCTGTGGTGTTGTGCATCCGGCTCTGAGTGGAACACGGCCACCCTACCACATTCAAAACTCTTGAGGCGGCGCCTCAGGCGTCCCATTCACTTGAGCGGATCAGGCGGCACCTCAGGCGCGCCAATCGCCTGAGGCACACCACTGACCGCCGCAGGCGTTGTGAACGCATTCACGATCAGAGCTCGATTCGGCGTAGGATTGCGGTTTCACGGCGCCCACACTTCCACCATTCACACTTCCGCCGGTCACCGTGTTCCGTAGCATGTTTCCGTATTCCGGAAACACGGTCCGGAACACAGTAAAAACGGAAAACACGGCGTATCGTGCAACCCAGACGGCGGGGTCCAGGCATGCGAGGAGCAGCGATTTCCTTTTCGGCTCTACACAGACATTTGGCTGTATTCAGGCTGTACTTTGACCTTGCACACAGCTCAACCCATCCAGTGGAGTGTTATTCTGTCAAGCCCGCCAGACAGAGCTCGTCAGCAGCTTTCAAATGACCTACATCTGAGGACAAACGGTCAACGGGAGGTCAACGGTCAACGCGGTCAAAGCAAACTCCGGCTGTGGAATAATTAATTAAAAGGCCTGAAAGGAAAATCACTGGCGAGGAGGATGGAAGCACCCCTACCACATTCCCAACGCATCAGGCGGCGCCATCACTTGCACGGATCAGGCGGCGCCTCAGGCGCCCCCGACTGCCTGAGGTGGCGCCTCAGGCACCCCAAACCGCCTGGCCTGCAGCGCCCACCACCGCCCGAGGCGCCACCCCGACCGCATCAGACGTTATGACCGCCTTCACTTGTGCGCCTCAGGAGTCAGGATTGTGGTAGGGCATCTCCCTGTGTCCCTCCTCTGCCTGGGCTGCTGCATAAACATGGCTGCGAGTCTTCATGACTGGGCTGGCTTCCGCTTCAACCGTGCTTGTCCGTTCTGGCGGGGCAGGAATATAACTATTTATGGCGACTGTCACTGCTGAGAATGCTACACGTGTGTGCGAGTGTGTGGCAGAATCCGGGCTGCGTGTGCTGGCGCAGCTGCATTCTCTCGCAGAGAATATGCCAGCACCATGCGGAGTTGCGAAATAGAGATGGAGTTGCAGTGGCGTCAGCAGCTGAGTGCACACAGTGGTGTGTGTGCCAGCTTGGAGCCACAGCGGCATTACACTCCTTGCCGGGAGCCAACACGCCCAACGTGGCAGGCACAATTACGAGCGTTCGCATTCAGGCCGACTGATGGTGAATGCGCATGGTCTCATCATCATGGATGCGTTGATGCGCTTGTGTTGATGCATGCTCCCCGGTACTCCCATGCGCGTACACTGATGCCCCCCCTCCCTGCCAGAAGAGGCCCTCCCCTCCCGCTGGCAGCTTGCCTGCCGAGTCATCTACCGCAAACCCAAGCCCCACGCCCCGGGTGCTGACTGTAGATCTGTAAACATGTACCCTGAACCTCCCATCCATCAGCGATGCCTCGCAGGTCGTGCTGAGTCGTCCTCAGCATGGCATACGCGTCCAGGACCTCCGCACAAACCAATCGTTGGTTATGATGTGCTCATCAAAATCGTACCCGTTGCTCTCAAGGATGGCCCTGACCGCTGCGTCCTTCTCTGCATTGTGCCCGTCTGACTCGACTACAATCACATCAAAAGTAAGCTGGTTGAAGTCGACCGCGTTGAGCACCTGCAGCTCGCCGCCCTCCACATCCAGGCTCCAGAAGTTGAAGTGCGCAATGGACGTGAGCGCCAGGAGGGAGGGAAGAGGAACACACATGATTGCGCTGACATGGGGGTGGGCGGCACGCTCGGCCATTGGCAGCTCTGCCAGGTGCGGGTACCAGCGGCTGACGAACCCGTCTGCCATGAACTCCAGGACGCCCCCAACAGGCCCATTGTTAATGAAGTGCACTCGCGTCGGATCCTTGCACACTGCTGCGTGAACCGCAACCACGTCTGGACGGTTCTTTGTGATCGCGAGGTAGCCCTCGGGGCTTGGTTCGATCAGCACACCCTTCCAGCCGAGACTGTTCTCCAAAGCGAATGTGTTGCTGTACCGCAAACCATCCAGGCCCCCAAGCTCGAGGAACGTGCCATTCCTGACGCCGCAAAAGTACTTTGTGAAAAGGTGGACTTCTTCGTTGTGCTGGCTCCTGGACACGTCCTCGATAGAGTCAATCGATGCCAGCCCAGGGCCCGCGGCAATCGGGGCCTCGGATAGCAGCGACCAGGCAGGGATGCTCATAGCGACATTGCCAGCGGCAGTGGCGCTTGCGACAAGCTGGGTCGCCACAGCGAGAACAATAATTGCAGCCAGTCGCATCGTGAGCTGTAAGGGCGGTCGACTACGGATGAGATGCAGCGATGATGCACACGGCCGGTGTTGGGTGCCCACGCCAAGAAGTCCTGCGGTCGGGCGGGGCGATGCAGACGGGGAATGGTCGTCATGCGCCGAGCAACATGCCTCGGGCGCATGGCGGGTGCATGTTGCATGGATGCGCACGCATACAGGCGGGTGCAGATCACGCAGCTGACGGGCATGGCATGGCATGGCTCGCAAGTCTGCAGCCAGGTGCTCATGAGCAGGCGATCAGCTGCAGCTGCGTCGTCGCCATGCGCATGCGAGCGAATGTACCGCCATGCGACTCACGTCCTCAAAGTTTGACGTGCAGGATCAGGACACGTCGTGAAGCCGATGACGAGTCTCAGGGTTGTCCTGGGCCAAGGCGGAGACGATCACGGGCGCTCGTGATCGCTAGCGCAGGGAGTGCAAGGCGCCACAGTGGCTAGCACAAGCGAAGACAAGGCGCCACAGTGGCCAGCTAAGATCAGCACTGCGAGGTCGAGGCAGTGCTGGATTTTGTTATAGGCGTGTAATCACTGTTGCACCGGCTGAGGTAGATCGAGGGCTCCGGATGAGGGGTGAGTGTGCTCAAGACACACTTTGAAATTGCCACTCCCGCGGGGATCCTGCACCCTGATCCCACCCATTTCCACCAACCCATCGCACACGCGCTCACTACCTGAGCGGTTTTACTGCCGCACGAGACCTCAGTCACGACGCTGCCCCTGGAATCTGCGGAGTCGAGTTTCGACGCTCGGCCCCTCACAAGTGCACACCCTGGGGGCGAGTGTCGCATGGAGATCTCGACACAGGAGCGTGGTATGTGCCGTCGGCGTGGTGGGCTGTGGACTCAGGAGCGCATGGGGCATGAGGAGTCCATGCTGAGTGCATGCGTGGCATTGCATGGCACACGCTCGCAACATTCTCGCCTGTGTGTATGCGCTCCCCGTGTACCTCCTAGTTCGCACTCAGAGAAAGGCAGTATCCATGGATGACGCATGCTGGCGCCCAGAAGGCCAACGCTGCCCGGGTGCAGAGACCGTCGCATGCACTGGCTGGACCGCGGCGGGGTGCACGACTCGTGATGTCTCGTGCACCCCTCCCATGTGCATGCGCACCCACCCACAGCCCTGGTCCATGCCCGCTCAGGCCCATCCAGGACCTTCCACCTGGGCTGTTGGAGCGTCATCCACGCCGGCCGGAGATGGAAGACCAGCCGCTGCGCGACACATGAGAGAGAGGAGGCGTACCATGACATAAGCGTGCGTGCACTCAGCACTGTTTGTTTGCCATGAGTTCCGGTGGTGCGCGTATGCGCAGCAAATATGTGTACTTCGGTGCTGCATTGTTGGACACGGGGTCCCGAGGGATGAGGCACTTGTGCACGTGGGCAAGCTGCGACAAGGCGCGCCAGCAGGCACCTGCTGGACCTGCCGGAGGTTGTTCCACATGTTGACTGCATCGAATCGAATGAGCTGTACGTGATGGTCCCAACGTGAAGTCCATCGCCTGCTGGTGGTGATGGTGTGTGATTGGGGAAGCACCAGTGAAGCAGCACTGAGCAGCACCAGTGCAGCAGGGTGGCAGCACGAGTGGCAGGTTTGACAGGTTTTACATGTACGCGTGAGTTCAGGCCTAGACTTCACGTCTAGGGGGGCTCTGCCAGGAGAGCCCGCAAGGCCACGCAGCACGCCAGCCTACCAGAGCCAGGAATGGTCACGGCCCCGTTGTTTACATGCGGCGATGGCAACAACAACGACTGGGTGGATGGATGTGGGCTGATGATAGCAGCTCAGCATGCATGATCACGAGCCCTTTGCTGGCCGCCTGCATAAGCATGGGTTTCCACATCACGACCCACCCTGGCGAGATGCCTGCTGCGGGAGCTTTTTGCCTGTTATGTGGAGTCTGGTGGCATGGGCGTGGACACACAGGGGCTGCGATGTGGGTTTTGCAGGTTTTGCACGTATGCGCCTGGAGGACCCCGGGGCGTGAATTAAGGCCTAGGGGGGCTCTACTAGGAGAGCCAGCAAGGCCACACAGCACGCCAGCCGACCGGGTGCGGGCGCATTTCAATAACGCGGCAGTCGCCAGGCTTTTTCAGAACCTCGAGAAATCCGAGAGACCCGAGAGACCCGAGACCGCCACCTCAGATACAGCGCCCCCACCACCACCAGCACCCGGCTGGGTGCTGCTGGTGTACGGTAGGGCCGCATCAAGTTTTTAACCGCCCTGCCCAGCAGACCATCTCAGCTACAGCACACACCACCGCCTGACGCGGCTGCGTGCTGCTGGCGCTGCTGTGTAGGGTGGCGCGACGTCAAATGTTTCAGCCGGCCACCTCACAGGGCGCCACCTCAGATTCAGCGCCCACACCGCCCGTCAAGGCTGCATGCTGCTGGGGTAGGGTCAGGGCGACGTCAAGTGTTTTCAGCCGGCCAGCCGAGACCTCCACCTTAGATGCAGTGCTCCCACATCACCCGTCAAGTTTGCGTGCTGCTGGTGTAGGGCGCTGGGCGTCCAGTGTTTCCAGCCGGCCACCTCAGAGACTTCCACCTCAGATTCAGTGCCCCCTCACCACCTGACACAGCCGTGTGCTGCTGGTGTAGGGGAAAGGCGGCGTAACGTGTTTTCAGCCGGGCAGCCCATACCTCCACCTCAGATTCAGTGCTCCCACACCACCCGTCAAGTCTGCGTGCTGCTGGGGTAAGGGAAGGGCGGCGTTACGTGTTTTCAGCCGGCCAGCCCAGACCTCCACCTCAGATTCATCCCCCCCACACACCACCCGTCAAGTCTGCGTGCTGCTGGGGTAGGGCGGGGGCAGCGTTAAGTGTTTTCAGCCGGCCACCTCAGAGGCCGCCACCTCAGCGTCAGTGCCCCCCAACCACCTGAAATGGCTGCGTGCTGCTGGTGAAGGGTAGGGTGGCGTCAATTGTTTCCAGCCGGCCACCTCAGAGGCTGCAACCTCAGATCCAGCGCCCTCACCACCCGTCAAGGCTGCATGATGCTGGAGTAGGGTAGGGTGACGTCAAGTGTTTCCAGCCGGCCAGCCGATACCTCCATAGCAGATTCAGTGCTCCCACACCACCTGACACGGCTGCGTGCTGCTGGGGTAGGGTCAGGGCGACATCAAGTGTTTTTAGCCGGCCAGCCGAGACCGCCACCTCAGGGACCTCCATATCAGATTCAGCGCCCCCTCACCACCTGTCAAGGCGGCGTGCTGCTGGTGTAGGGCAGGGGCAGCGTTAAGTGTTTTCAGCCGGCCAGCAAAGACCTCCACAACAGATTCAGCACCCCCTCACCACCTGACACGGCTGTGCATGCTGCTGGTGTAGGGTAGGGTGACGTCAAGTGTTTTCAGCCGGCCATCAAAGAAGACCTACAATATCAGATTCAGTGCCCCACCACCACCTGACACGGCTGCATGCTGCATGCTGCTGGTGTAGGGTAGGGGCGACGTCAAGTGTTTCCAGCCGGCCAGCCGAGATCTCCACCTCAGATTCAGTGCCTCCACACCACCTGACACGACTGCGTGCTGCTGGTGTAGGGTGGTGCAGCGCCAAGTGTTTTCAGCGCCACACCACCCCTCAAGGCTGTGTGCTGCTGGTCTAGGGCGGGGCGGCATTGCGTGTTTTCAGCCGGCCACCTCAGGGACCTCCATTTCGGATTCAGCGCCCCCTCACCACCTGACACGGCTGCGTGCTGCTGGTGTAGGGTAGGGTGGCGTCAAGTGTTTTCAGCCGGCCACCTCAGATCCAGCGCCCCCACACACCACCCGTCAAGCCTGCGTGCTGTGGGTGTAGGGCAGGCGGCGTCAAGTGTTTTCAGCCGGCCACCTCAGAGGCTGCCACCTCAGATTCAGCGCCCCCTCACCACCTGACACGGCTGCGTGCTGCTGGTGTAGGGTGGTGCAGCGTCAAGTGTTTTCAGCCGGCCAGCCGAGACCGGTGGAGGTACCTCGAGGTAGCTCCACCTCAGGGCGCCCGCACCATCTGACACGGCTGGGTGCTGCTGGCGGACAGGGCGTACAGGGCGGGTGCCACACGCGAGTGACTGTTCTGGAGGAGGCCGCTCGCCACCGCTGCTCCGATGACGACGACAGCGGCGCCCCTGTGTCCGTGCGCATGGCAGGCTCTGTGCCCGCTTCAGCGCGTGGCAGGCGCCCCCGTGCTCGTGCGCGTGGCAGGCGCCCCCACGCCCGTGAACGTGGCAGGCGCCCCCGTGCTTGTGCGCGTGGCAGGCTCTGTGCTCGCTCCCCCGTTGTCCGCGCTGCGTGTTATGGCAGAGCATGATTCGCTCGCAGCGACGGCGCGCTGGGGGCAGCAGTCACTACAGCAGTGGTGTGCAGCGCGTGACGTTTTACAGGTTTTACGCGTGCGCGCCCCAGACCCAGAATGCCCATGCCGTGACGTGAGTTGAGGCCTAGACTAGGGGAGTTGCACTAGCAGGGCCCGCAAGGCCACGCAGTGCGCCAGCCTACCAGGGAGCGTGCGTGACAGTGTTGTGACTGAGCAGTACGTGCGCGTGACACAGGCACTAGGTCTGGGCTGGCGTGGACAGTGCTTACTTGCCAAGTAACTCACGCAACTTGGTTCCATGGTTGGTTTGGTCAGTTTTTTCAATTTGTACATGTACGCGCCCGGAAGACCCCAGGGCGTGAGTTACGGCCTAGACGACACGTCTAGGGGAGCTCTACTAGATCCCGCAAGGCCACGCAGCGCGCTAGCCCACCAGTTTGGTTCGATCAATGAACGAGTCGTGCCTTTGGTTTGGCGCTGCAGGAATTGCTCGCTCATGGCAGCAGTTACAGAATACAGAGAGTCACTGGCCGGCACATACTAGGCTCAGTGGTGCGTGTGTGTCGGAGACTCAGGGCTAGCATGCAAGGGCTGGCTCAGAAGGAGCATAAGCAGCGACAGTGTGGGCGGGATTATCAGATTCACGAGTAAGAGTAGTTGGACACTTAGTTGGACATCACATAAAAGTAGCTTTGCCTGGATAGGTGCGCGCAACGCCTGGGTGGCGTGCGCAGCCGCGGCAGTTGATTATAAGGGTCCATACACGCGCAGCCCCGGCAGTGCAGCCTTGAGATCAGCCAGGTCAGAACGCAGCACTCTTAGACACCCCCGCATGGTCAGCTCCTCGAGCTCCGCACATGCCAGGAGCGGCGCAACGCTCGGCACACGTGAGCATTCGGTCATGTTGGGGTTTAGAAGATGAGGCCGTTCAGGAGGACGGCGGAGCCAAGGTTCGCAAGGTGGGCCTCCGCCTCCTCCTCCTGGGCTGCTGCGAGGGCCTGGACAAGCAGATCCATGGAGGTGGTGGGATGGTCGGGGTGAAACTGTTGCTTTGATATCCACATGTCCATGGACCTAGTGTAATCACCTGGTGTGGACGGTGTGACTTCCAAACCTCTTCCCAGGGCTGCGCAGGTCTAACATGGACATGTAGGAGTTCCTGCACATTTTCAAAGGCAGGCATTTAACACTGCCCGCACTCCTCCTACTGTACGTGTCGTGCAGTGTACGTGTCGTGTCAGCGGGAGCGCATCCCCCACTTCCCGCCCTACCGCAGCCTCGTATAGTGTTACCCCGGGGTTACACTCTACACCCACAGTGTAATGGTTTTGTTACAAGACAATACAATTTGCGCAAGTTTGTATTGCCTTGTAACAAAGCCATTACACTGTGGGTGTAGAGTGTTTACAACCCCCGGGTAACACTACAGGGGGCTGTGGTAGGGCCGACCCGCGTGCTGGCACTGGCCCCTTATCATGCAGGCAGGCAGTGCCCAAGTGGGTATTGTGATTGTGCTTTGGAGGGGGCTGCTCGCCACTGATGCTCCAACGGCGATGACAGCGGCGCCCCCTGTAGTCGTGCATGTGGCGGAGTCTAGACCAGATCTGGGCTGGTGTCAACATCATTCGTGGGCGTTGGCTGTTGGAGATGCGTTGCTGTGCCCTGGGTGTCGCGCGCAGTATTCGCATGTCACGCATTGGCGTTCTCCCCCCATGGCTGCAGGCTTACGAAGCGCGCTCCTGCCCGATGCCCGAATGAAGCGACACCATCACTGATACTTTGATTCAGCTGTTCTCAAGCACCGTGCACAGATGCAAGTCCCAACGCCTGGCAAAAACGCTCCATCAATAGGCCAGAACGAAGATCAAAGCTGTTATTTGTGTCTGGGTAACTGCTCCGAAACCAAATGATGTGCCGACGATAAGTCTTACACGATAGGTGACAATCAGTAGGCCGTGCCTTGCGTGCGGATCGTGGTGTGGACAGTTTGAACTAGTACAAAGGCCCGCACTTGGGGTGCCTGCCGTAACAGTAACCGTTAATTGACGCCCGCCCGGCGTCACGAGCTCGGCCGCCTGCTGCGGTGTGAGCGCGCAAGAGCCGGCCTCATAGCTAAGTCGGGTAGCTTCGTGTGGCTCGATTCGTGTGTTTCAAAGGTGGTAAGTAGCTTGAGTGGGCAGCGGGGGTCAACAGCCTCGGTGGGGCGGCTGCCAGGATCACTGCCAACTGGCCAACGGTGCCAACGGCCAGGGTTGCACGGTACGTGAGTACGCGTACGTACGTATTTTTCGTACGTCCGTAAGTACGTGCGTGAGGGAGTGTATATACGTACGCCCTGTACGCAGCACTATACGCCTTTTACTTGAAACACAAAAACGGCCACAACTCACGCTTCTGTGCTTGGATCGAAACCATTCTACTTGCATTGGGAAGCTTGTAACAGGGGCTGTCCATATTACTGCTCGTATGCAGCATTGCACTGCAGTAGGGGGTTGGGCCTTGGGTTCTGCTGCAGCACCACGCGCGTGCGCTTGCAACGATGCACACAACAACGGACGCAACTCCCTGCCTCTGCCTGAACCATTCTACTTGCATTAGAAAGCTTATAACACGGGGTATCTGTATGACCTCAGTATGCAGCAGTGCAATGCAGTAGGGGGGCATGCCTGCGGGGGAGCTACAGCACACCACGCGCGCACGCGCTCGCACCGCACCAAAAACAAAACGGCAACGCTCTGCCCTCCAGGTCGCCACCTACTAGAGCGCACTGGATAACCCTTTCTATCAGCTTTGCAATACATGTTTAACGGTTGCGATCCAAGCACAGGAGCGTGAGTTCTGGCCGTTTTTGTGTTTCAAGTAAAAGGCGCATAGTGCTGCGGCGTCCCGATCTGCGCACGCGTACGGCCAGCGTACGTTCGTTTTTCATGGGAATACGTACGTACGCTCCAGACCCGAAATACGTACGTACCGTACAACCCTGCCAACGGCCAACGCCAACGGTGCCAACGCCAACGGCAAACACAAACATTGGCTAAGCCAACTGTCAGCCAACGGTGGGGTAAAAGTGCTCATATCATGGATCTTAGCAGTAGTGGGGATGATGCTTGCAGGGAACAACACTAACTGACTGAGCACGACCCACGTAACACCCTTGAGCACTGGATGCGCATGCGTGCCTGGGTGTGCAAGTCCTCCCAGTGCCCTCCTCAGGTTGTCTACTGTCCTGCCAGCGCTGTATGAACTATAAATCCACGCTATATCGCCAGTATCAAATTGTAGCGCGCGAATTGTGCGATTCTACACCTTTCCTCGCTTCCCAGCGCATTTTTCACTCCGTTGGCGCCGCTGACCGTTGGCGTTGGCACTGTTGGCCCAGCCAACGGCCAACGCCAACGGTGGGGACCGTTGGCCATTTCCGGTGACCCTAGCGGCTGCGGCAGGAGGGGCCTTGGAAAGGGATGGGCTGTGCGTTGTGTGTTGTGTGTGTGTGTGTGTGTGCGTGCGTGTGTGTGTATGTATGTGTGTGTGTGTGTGTGTGTCGTGTGTGTAATGTGTGTGTCATGTGTGTAATGTGTGTCATGTGTGTTATGTGTGTGTGTGTATGGGTGTGTGTGTGTGTGTCGGGGTGGAAGGGGAGAGGGTACCCGGGGGTCGTGAGCATGGCGAGGTGGATAGTGCAAGGCGGAGCGGAGTCAGGGGGGGGGGGCTGGTGGGCGTCTGCGCTCAGGCCCCTGCACTCCACCTTTCAGGGCGTGGGATTTGTAAGGCCGGTTTCTACAGTGCTTACATGTACGCGCCCGGAGGACCCCGGGGCGTGAGTTAAGGCCTAGGCCTAACACTAGACTACACGTCTAGAGGAGCTGTAATAGTAGAGCCAGCAAGGGGAGCTGTACTAGTAGAGCCACGCTGCGCGCCAGCCTTCCAGTATTTGTAAGGCCGGAGAGTGAGGGGGGTGAGCCTTTTCCACTCCTCCTCTTGCCTAGGAATTCATCAACCTAGACTACAACACCCTCCTACACCTGTTACGAACCGCGCACCGTCCATGTGCAACACCCAGCTGTCAACCGGTGCTTGGGACACACTGTCCACACCTTCCACACCTCCCACACCTCCCCACACACAGGACGCGCGTGTCGAGCGGCACAGCGTCCTGCGGTGGACGGTGTGGACGGTGTCGATGGTGTGAACGGTGTGGAATGTGTGTGTGGATGGTGTGGACCGGTGATGTCCTTAGCGCCCACGCAGCCCCCGCAGCCCCCGCAGCCCCCGCTGCGGAGGCAAAACGGGAAATCTCGAGTGGTGCGTTTGTGATTTGAGAATCCGGGGTGGCTTGCGGGTGTTGGCGCGGATACAAAGTGGTTGGACATCTGTGCGTTTGATGGGCAATGCTGCGTAACTACGCCCCTGTGGGCTGGAGGTTTCATGCACACTGTGTTTGTCGCACTGCTTGGCGATGCCTTACTGCGTGGCCTTGCAGGCTCTCCTACTACAGCCCCCTAGACGTGTAGTCTATGCCTTAACTCACGCCCCGGGGTCCTCTGGGCGCGCACATGTAAACCCTGTAAACTCCACTGTTGGGTGATGCCTGGGTCGTGGTCTACCAACTAGCGGGTGTGCGTCAGTATGCGCGGGCTGGCAGTGCCATCCATGTGACAGCCGCTTCCTGCTACAACCTCCTGCAATTCGCAGCCCTGGCTAAGACAAGGTGGAAAGAGAAGGTGGGCCCGGACTGTTCACTGCGATGGCCCAAACCGCCGTACTACCCATCCCTGGAAACGACGCTGCATCACACCACTACCCATAATAGGGCCCATATATGTGCACACTCGGCAGCCTGGCATTGAGTGCCGCCATCTCTGACGGCGGCAGAAGACACCCGTAACTGAATATCCGCTCCAGCTCTGAACACGCCAGGAGCGGCGCAGCGCTCGACAGACTCGTGCAGTAGTTCATGTCAATCCTCTTCAACCGAAGACATCCCGACAGCGGCTCGAGGCTGGCCACAGCGGAGCAGCTGTACATGATGAGTTGCTCCAAGTTGCTGCACGCAGACGATGGCTTGCTACATGGCGGCAGGTGTTCATGTCGAGGCGCTCCAACTTCCGGCATGCCTGGAGACCCTCCAAACTTTTGAGATTGTGGCTGCAGTGGATGTTAAGGATTTGGAGATTTGCACAGCCCTGCAATGGCGTCAAGTCCACAACCTGGCTGCCGATGAGTGAAAGCGTGCGAAGCTGGGTATACACGACGACAGCCTCAATGCTCAACTTTGGGCTCGGATAACAGTAGGCCAAGTGCAGCTCCCAAAGCCCAGCTGCTGCTGCGCGGCTGAGGATGGGCACGCTCCATTCCGCACCTCCCTGCACCATACAGGGCAGGCAGCTGTGAGTTGGTTGCATGGCTGCTGGGTGCATGGACTGCAGACGCGTGCCACCCTCAACATGCATGGGCTGCCATCCATGCGCATCCGGCCATCCATGCGCATCACACAGCGCATGCGTGCACACCCGCATGGCACGTATCTGCCTGCCACATGCATGCGCCATGCATTCTACACCCGCATGGCACTTCCCCCACATGCATGCGCGCCTCACCGTGTGCTCCAGATTCAGCACCCTCAACCGAGGCAGCGTCGCGGCGCTGATCACGGCAGCGATTTGTGCATCGCAGTCAACGTTTAGGCGCTGCAGAGGCCACAGGGCGAGCGCTGCCGCCACGGAGGCTGGCTTGCCACGACTGCGCAGCTCCTTCACATTCGAGTCTGCGAGCGCCCTCGCGTCACGACACACGTCCCGCAGCTGCCTCTTGTCGCCCCTGTCAAGGTGCCCGCACATCTGTGCGAAGATGAGGTCGTTGAGGAGAACGTAGGGGCCAAGGTGCACGAGGTGAGCCTCTGCCTCCTCCTCCGCCTGTGCTGCTGCGTGGGCTTGGAAGGGCGGCTGCATGGTGGTCGTGCAACACAACGCTGTCAGCCCAATGTTACATGCATGTGTGGACGGTGCATGTGTGAACGTGAGCCTCCCCAACTTCTTTCACGCTGCCACTGCCCTGGCTGAGAGGTCTCTCTCTTGACTGTGGCTTCAGTAAATGTCCATGGCATGAGGCTGCTCGCCCCTGCTGCTCCAATGGTGCCCATGTGGTCGCACGCTTGGCAGATTCTGGGCGGGTGTCGACATCGTCCGTGTGCAATGAGAGTTTCCTAGTGGTGACGTTGGATCGTGAAGATGCGTACATGTGACTGCATACGCGTTATTTGTTTGTTTTGTGTATGTCACGTGCCCTTGCCCTTCGCCCTTGCCTCCCGTCCCCCTGAAGGCGTGACTGATCCCCGAACTGAAACGCCATCATCGGACAGGCTGTGCTGGCCTCCACTTTGTGAGACAGAGAGGCATTTGCCTTGGTGATCTTGAACATCACTGAAGCCCTACTGTACGTGTCGTGTCAGCGCAGTCGCTTCTCCCACTTCCTTGCTGCGTGCTTCACCCCGAACCACACGCGCAGTGGTGTCGCCTCTCCCCCCTGCCCCTCTTGCCAAGGGGGGTCGGGGTTTGCAATGTGACGGGGAAAACACGGCACGCTCTTTCCCTAAACAAACTGACGCAAATGATGCCGCATATATTCCCTGCCCCCTGTAATCAAACACAATCAACGTGTTCATGGCAGAACGGCAAATCCAGCTTCCAAGAATTCCCTGCATCAGTGATGCGCCCATGCGTGACTACGACTGGAACGAGGGCTCAGCGCCGGGTGGGAAAGTCGCACTACCCTCAATAAATGTGAGCGATATACCAGTCAGTGAGCAGCCTCAGATGCCTCAGCTCAGAGGGAATTGTCACCAACCCCTCCCTGCTGGTGCTGGTACTGGCGCTGGTGCTGGCGCTGGTGCTGGCGCTGGTGCTGGCGCTGGTGCTGGCGCTGGTGCTGGCGCTGGTGCTGGTGATGCGCGTACCCGTGGTAGCCGCCGTACTGTTGCGGCCAAACAGGTGCACCAAAAACATGCGCAACAGGTGGCGCACCGTACTGTGGGCCAGCATCGTATGGCTGCTGCTGTGCAAGCAGGTGCATCGCAGTGCTGCGGCTGCCCTACCACAGCCCTAACGTCTGATCCGCGCAAGTGAATCCGCTCATCACGCCTGAGGCGGTCGGGATGCGCCTCAGGCGGTGATGGGCGTCTCAGGCGGCAATTGGGGTGGCGCCTCGAGCGGTCAGGATGACGCTCAAGGCGGCGCCTCAGGCGATCGGGGGTGCGCCTCAGGCGCCACCTCAGGCGATCGGCGCGCCTGAGGCGCCGCCTGATCCGGCAAGTGAATGCGACGCCTGAGGCGCCGTCTCAGGCGTTGTGAATGTGGTAGGGCTGCGGCTGCTGGCTCCACTGCTACTGCTCTGGCGCCGGCTACCTTGCTGCTGCTGCTGCTGCTGCGGCGGCGGCGGGTGCACCAACAGCTGTGCAGGTGCGCTGTACCCCCACGCCACCGCTGCTGCGCTGGTAGCCATGCCAGATATTCCGGCAGGCGTGTTGAAGGCGGCGTCCGCGCTGCTCGTGGCGAGTAGCTGCCCCGAAGGTGCCGCCCCCCAGGACAGCGCGACGATGGGATCGATCGCCTCTGCGGTCACGCCTCCCACAGCTGTCACACTGGGTGGCTGCTGCTGTGGTGCTGCTGAGTAGCCCTGCCCACCTGCATGTGCTCCGGTTGCTGCTCTGATGCAGCTGGAGTTTAGTGGCCTGGCCACGCGTGCTGCTCCTGCTCCTGCTGCTGCTCCGGGTGCTCAGCTGTGGCGGCGCCTTGGATGTGTAGGCTGGCCAGCCATGCTTCTGCTTTTGCTTTTACTTCAGCGAGCATCCTTGCCTTGCGAACTGCTGATACTCCTGATGTGTATTGTATAGCGCCCACATCCATGCGCAGCTGTGGCAGCGCAGCCTGGAGTTCGGCCAGCTCAGAAGGCGGTACTGCACAACCGCGAAATCTCAGCTCCTCCAGATCCGCACACGCCAGGAGCGGCGCAACACTCGTCACAAGCGTGCATCCATTCATGCTTATCCTCTTCAGCCGAAGGCACGCAGACAGCGGCCCAATGCCGCTCAGGCACCAGGTGCCGCCCATCTGGAGGACCTCGAGCTTTCCGCACGCCTGTAGCCCTTCCAGGCTCTTCAACCACTGACAGTTCCTGAGGTCGAGCATGACAAGCCCCGGACAGCCCTGCAGTGGCGTCAAGTCCTTCACCCTGCTGCCAACAAGCGACATCTTCCGCAGCTGGGCGCAACCACGGACAGCCTCGATGCTGGGCAGTGGGGGCGGCATGCAGTGGGAGACAAAGTGCAGCTCCTGAAGCCCTGATGCACGGTTGAGGTTGGGCACGCGCCTTTCCGCCGCTCCTCCTGGGCCCTGCACCATCCAGGGGCATGAGTGACAGGCAGGCAGGTGTGTTGAGTCGGCGGCCTGACACGCACCATGCCATGTCGTCTGAGCCTCAATGGTGAATGGCGTGACCCATGGACTGCGTGTCACCCTAGATGCACGGCGCGGTCCATGACGCACGTGGGCTGCCTGGGCCATCCACATGCACATCATGCAGCATGGAACGCATGCTGCATGGTTCCACCCGCCCCACCGTGTGATGCAGAGTCAGCACCCTCAACCGAGGCAGCGGCGCGGCGCTGATGGCGGCAGCGCTGTGCACATCGCAGTCCGCGACCAGGGTCTCAACGTCCGACCACAGGGCAAGCGCTCCTGCCAGGTCGGAGGGCGACTTGTCACGCATGTTCAAGCATGTCGCGACATTGGAGTCTGCTAGCGCCCTCACGGCACGTCCCACGGTTCTCAGCTGCCTCTTGCCGTCTGCGTCAAGGTGCCCCCAGATCTGTGCGAAGATGAGGTCGTTCAGGAGGACGGCGGGGCCAAGATACGCGAGGGCCGCTGCCTCCGTCTCCTGGGCTGATGAGTTGGCCTGAACAAGCTGCTGCATGGCAGTGGTCGGATGAAGATGTCTCTGGTGAGAGCAGGAGGGATTACATACTTGTGTGGACGGTGTGAACAGGACCCCCTCACCTTCCTCTTCGCAAGTCGGTACTGTTGCAGTCCTCCATCTCCATCTGATCATCTTGAACATCTGTGCACTTCCCCACGTGTCAGCGCCTTCCCCACTTCCTCGCCAGCGCGCGCTTCCCTGCGTCTCCTGCGGCAAACCCCGCCAACGCATGGCAGCATCACACCACATCAACGCTGCTACGACATGATCACCCAAAGCAATTCCCTCGCCTATAACTTGTAACGACTAGCTATCAAGGGCAAGTGCGATCGGACAAGCCGCACTGCCCACAACAAATGGTCAGCTCAGCGGGATGTCGGCCATGGACGCATCCAGCCCTCCCTGCTGCGCAGCATGCTGCTGCTGTTGCTGCTGCTGCGCGTACCCGTGGTAGCTGCCATACTGCTGCTGCTGCTGCTGCTGCGCGACCGGTGCACCATGCTGCTGCGGAGCAGGTGCTGCACCGTACTGTGTGCCAGCATCATATGGTTGCTCCTATGAAGCAGGTGCACTGTACTGCTGCGGCTGCTGGTCCCACTGCTGCTGCTCCAGCGCCGGCTGGCCCCACTGCTGGTGCGCCATTGGCTGTGCAGGTGCGCTGTATCCCCACACGACCTCTGCTGTGTTGGTGGCGGCGCCAGGTGTGGCGGCAGGCGTGTTGAAGGCGGCGTCCGCGCTGCTCGTGGTCGGAAGCTGCCCCGAAGGTGCCCCCCCCCCGGAGAGCGCGGCGATGGGGTCGATCGCCTCTGCGGTCACGCCTCCCACAGCTGTCACACTTGGTGGCTGCCGTTGTGGCGCGGCTGAGTAGCCCTGCCACGCCTGCTGGGGCTCTGATGTAGCAGCTGGAGTTGGCGCCGCTCGATGGCGGACAACCGGGACAACTGCGCTTGGTACTGGGCGGCTGCAAATCTGGAAATTTCCCCTGACCGGCTCTGACGCACAGCGCTACTGGTGAACTGGTCCTGATGGGGCGAGGCTATGTGGCAGATGGGGCAGCGGTACGATGGAGAGCACGATGCACGATGGCGAGAATTGCGGCGAGCATGCACCCCCTCTCACAACGATCGGAACTCAAGCAGATTGCGGCTCCTAATGGTTTACTGTGCCTGGATGGAAGAGAGAGACGGATGGCGAGAAATTGAGAAACATGGGAAGCGAGGCACATGCGGCTAGGCTTTGTGAGGAGGTTGCGGCGCAGGGGTTCCCTGCCCCAAGGCGCAGATTATTAGATGGCGACGCGATCGATGCACCAGCCGTGCGGCATGGGGCGAGGCGAGGCCCCACCAGCGGGCGGGCACCATAATGGAGATGGCGGCTAAGAACGGGGAATGCGGCTACCGGGGATGAGGCTACGGGTTATGCATGCCAGGGGACGGCGGACAAGGCTAATGCGTCACGGCGCATGGGTAAAGAACGGGGAATGAGGCTACGGGAGCTGGCGGGCGCGGCGCGCGCATGGCGCGCGCGGCGCATGGGGGTTGCATGGCGGCGCTCTGCGCGTGCATGCATGGAGGAGATTGCTGGCGGGCATGGAGGAGCTTGCTTGAGGGCAAACAGGAGATTGCTCGCGGGCGTGGAGGAGATTGCAGGCGGGCATGGAAGCGGATGGCGAGAAATTGAGAAACATGGGAAGCGAGGCACATGCGGCTAGGCTTTGTGAGGAGGTTGTGGCGCAGGGGTTCCCTGCCCCAAGGCGCAGATTATAGATGGCGCAGCAATCAATACACTAGCCGTGCGGCATGGGGCGAGGCGAGGCCCCACCAGCGGGCGGGCACCATAATGGAGATGGCGGTTAACAACGGGGAATGAGGCTACAGGGAGAGGATACGGGTTACAGATGCCAAAGGGGACGGCGGAACAAGGATCAGCCATAGGTGTCACGGGGAATGGCTAAAGAACGGGAATGAGGCGGGTGGTACGGGTGCTGGCGCGCATGGAGCGCGGCGCGGCGCATGGAGATCGCATGGCGGCGCCCATGCATGGACGAGATTGCTGGCGGGCATACAGGAGATTGCTGGCGGGCATGGAGGAGATTGCTGGCGGGCATACAGGAGATTGCTGGCGGGCGTGGAGGAGATTGCTGGCGGGCATGGAGGAGATTGCTGGAGCCAATGGCGGCGGCGGGACTAGTAGTAGAACACAGGCGCACACCAACAATGCGTTGCTGTCACTACCTGGGTGGTATAGGGTGGATCTGGGGGCCCAGTGTCCTGTCTAGGTCCAGTGCGTGCGCGCGTGTGGGGGCTTACCCTCACCCCTACCAGGTAGCCAGCCAGTTTCCCACTGAAACTGAGTTTAAGGTGTCGGGCGCTAGCGCCGACACCGGTCTTATACATCATTACTGGTGTCACACAGACTGTAATATCCATCATCATCAGTCGGGCCATGCCTGGAAACGACAGTTTGGAAGAAACGTGAATATGTGGACGGTGTGAACGCGGTATGAATGCCAGCCCCCCAAAACTTCCTCAAGCGTGACCACTATATTGAGTGATCGTCGTGATTGTGCTTTGGAGGAGGTCTCGTGCTGCTCCGATGGCGATGACGACGGTGCCACTGCGGTCACTGTTTTCTTGCACGTGGCGGATTCTCGGCTTGCGTGGCATTGCTGTGCCTGCATAAGCTCTGGGTGTTGTGTCGCATGTCACTCCTTGAAATGACCCCATCCCGCCATAGCTGCAGGCTGCCTGAAGAGGCGCGCCCCTACCAGCTGTGGAATGATGCGACAACACCAGGCAGCACCCCCAGTTCATATTTTTATTTGACTTACATCGTGTACACACACGCGCACACAGCTCCGCTAGTACAGACGTCCGAGCTAAACAAACCATCATTAACCCGGACGCCTATCAGTTTTTTTAGGGTTTAGGTAAGTGTCTACTGCTGCCGGCCCGAACTAAGCGCCATCATCAAGTCGGCCGCCTGTTCCGGTGTGAGCGCGTGGGGGCCAGTCTCGTGGCTACGCAGGGTCGCTTCGTGTGGCTCGAAGAAGGTCTGCAGCTTGAGTGGGCAGCAGGGATCGCCCGCCTCGGTGGGGCGGCTGCGGCAGGAGGGGGGGCAGGAGAGGGATGGGCTCGGTGTGTGTGTGTGTGTGTGTGTTTGTCTAGTCAGCATGTGCCTGGTCCACCCCCACCCCCAACATCTGCTGAAAACAACAAACGTACGCCTGCTCTCGCTGCCCCCCCCCCTCCACACACCCAACTCACTCACACACGCACGCCCACCCACCCACCCACCACGCACCTGCTGCTCTCGCTGGCCCACGCGTCCCACCCTCCCGCCAGCACTCTCACATCCGGGTGCCCGTGCGCACGCAGCGCCCACCACACCCACGCAGCCTCTGCCGGCACGCCGCGTCCGCACACGATGACGCGCACGTCTGCGCTCACGCCCCGACACTCCACCTGCCAGGGGAGGAGGGAGATGTGGTGGTGGATGCGTGTGTGTGGTGGTGGGGGTGGGGTAGGATGGGGGGTAGTTCGTGCGATAGGTGATGATGATGGATGTTGCAGTCAGGGACACATCTTAAGGGACCGTGCTCGACGCGTGTGGCCCGAGCACCTTGATGAGATGGCTGGCTGTTGGTGGTAGGGAGCCCCCACTCAGAAAAGGGCGTGGGCGCGCCCCCAGGTCATCTACAGCAGCAGCAAAAAATGCTTGTTGAAGTAGGTGAGCGCATGGACATGGTACGGGAGAGGGGAGGCAGCTGCGCTCACGCCCCGGCACTCCACCTGCCAGGAGAGGGCGGGGGGCGATCGGGGGTGCAAGTGTAACTCCTTTCCCTCCACTGCTGCGCCTCTGATGATGGATTTTACAGTCGTGGGTGTCGCTCAAATCGAGTGCCACCCTTGTGAGATCCACGCGCGCGTGCGTAGCCCCCGCTGCCCCGCTGTCTGGTCTGGCAGTCCCGCGCCAGCGGGGCTGTCCACTGCTGCTGTCAGCAAGCAAGGGCGCAAACGCATTTGAATGCACCTACAGGCAGCGTATTCGACCGTGCTCGGCGTAGAGCGCCCGAGCGCTACAGACGGGTGGCTGGCTACTTGTGGTGGGGGGCTACTGGGTCGGGACTGGACCTAGGCAGGGCACTCGGCCCCCAGGTCTGACTCCCCCCCGTGGGGGCACGGTCGGTCTAATCTGCACAACCCGAGAGAAACCCTACCACATTCCCAACGCCTGAGGCGGCGCCTTAACTTGCGCGGATCAGGCGGCGCCTCAGGCGCGCCGAACGCCTCAGGCGACGTACCCCTGATCGCCTGAGGCGCCGCCTTAAGCGTCATCCCGACCGCCTCAGGAGCCAACTTGACCGCCTTACGCGAACAGCACCGCCTGAGGTGCACCCCCCCACCGCCTAGGGCATTATTACCGCATTCACTTGCGCGGATCAGACAATGGGGCTGTGGTAGGGCTAGAGAAACTGAGCCTACCCACCTCTGCTGCAAACCGAGCGCCGTCCATGTCCAGCACCCAGCCGTCGCCCGATGTGGGATCCACACCTTCCACACCTTCCACACCTCTCACACACAGGACACGTGGGTCCAGCGGCACAGCGCCCTGCATTGGCGGTGTGGACGATGTGAATGGTGTGGAATTGTCGGCAAAGTGTGGGCCTTTGGCGTGCGTTACTAACCGTAATGATGATGATGGTGGATTTTACAGTCGTGTGTGACGCACCAAACCGTAAGATGACACCGCAATGTGCGCATTTTGACAGCCTGTTTGCAGCACAGCAAGACAGACCAGAGTGCGGCGCCCTGCACGCTGCGGTGTGTGTGCGCCAATTCGTGCAAATCGCGTGCACGCCCGCAATCACGCGTGCTCGGTCGAGGCCACTCATCGGCACGTGCGTGTCGTAGTACACTCATCGCACCGCCGCACTAAACGCCTGCACCGAAATACACACCGTAGTGCACATTACTCACGCATTACTCACCGGCACATGCGCATCGTAGTACTCGGTGTACGGCCGCACGTCAATCACGCGACAGTCCTTCAAGTTCTTCTCCAGCCAGTCGACCGAGACCTCAACCTCACATCTTCTTCCACCACCACCTGCCGCTGCTGTTGAAACAGCTGGGGAATGGCGGGGGCTGAGACGGGACAGGCCACACGCCGCTGGCAGGGAGCAGGGCACACGCAGCATTTTACGTATGGCGTCTGTGCATGACCTGCATGCTGCATGCTGCGCAGCATGGTGTCTCCGTGCCAGCATGCCTATGAGTGCCGCCACGATACAGCAGCCCCTGTGTGCTACAGCTGGGAATCACTGGCATGTCCCCACTGCTGCACATGCAGAGTGTGGACAGTGTGGGGGCTGTAGGAGTGGCCGAGTAGGCAATGCAGTGGCCACTGAAGTGGTAAGTGGACGTTGTTGCAAGTGGTTTCTTGATGCAGGGGGGCTGGGACCTCTCGCCAACCAGCAACACCAACGACTCTGGCGATGGAGAGCCTGGTGCTTTGATGGCCATGGCACCATCCCGCGTGAACGTCAGGTCCGTGGATGGCTCAGAGTCTCCTGGGTGGCCTGACTCTCCCAGCAGCGGCGAGGCCTTACCCGGCACGAGCGAGGTCGTTCCTCCGCAAGACGTGCTGCCAGGCCAGCAGCCTCCGGATCAGCACACGGGCTCGATGCAGGCCGCTACACCGGGATCCATGGCGATCGCGCATGGTGCGCGTGGTGCCTTGACGGGTGATGCCGCAGCTGCTGACGACAGCGACTTCGCAGCAGGAAGCGAGTTCGACTTCAACGAGACGACGCCGGAGCTAACGCCGAGAGAGCAGTCGATCTCGGGCGTGCTGGGACAAGCGGGCGCAGTACCCATCGGGCAAGCGCCCAAGCATGCCATGCATGCGCCCATGCAGCCATTGCATGGCACTGTGTCGGAGGCTGCGCAGCGCCAGCATCCAACTGCTGCTGTGCCACAGGCGCCGCCTGCTCTTGCGGCGCCCTCGGCAGCCGCGGCAGCTCCGGCGCCACCACCACTGCTCAGCGTGCCAGTATGCGTGGCGCAGCCGCAGCAAGCTGCTGCACCTGTGTCGCACGACAGGACACTGGTGCCAGCGCCCAAGCCCCCGCCCATGCCATACTCGGTTAAGCGGGAGGACAGTGACGACTTCGACTTTGGGGCGTTTGAGGAGGAGGTGCGCCCTGCACACACACACCCCCTCATGAACCTGCGTGCCACTCCTGTGTCCCTCACCGCTGTGAGCGGGCGTGATGAGCACCGCCACCGCCACTGCGAGGGCGCGCAAATGCGTGCTCCACGTGCGCTGAAAAAAATCCCATTGCCACTCGCTTGCTTCGTGTTGCACGCAGGACACGCACGGCGACGGAGGCTACGGCACCGACATCTCTTCCGGCTTTGGCGAGGCCGTGGTGGAGGTGACGGGCGGTGGCCGAGCGCAGCCCTTCGCGGAGCAGCCGGCGCCGGCAACCACAGCGGCAGCGGCGGCAACAGCGGCAACAGCGGCAGTGGCAACAGAAGCAGCAGCGGCAGCAGCAGCGGCAGCAGCACCAATGTCGGAGCCCACGCCTGCGCCTGCACCTGCGCCCGCGCGCGCGCGCGTGCCTGCGCAGCCGACGGCGTTCATGAGCGCATCGACTGCTGCCGCCGCCGCCGCAGCCTCTGCGCCTGCTGCCTCTGCCAGGCCTTTTGATTACGGAGCAGGTGGGGCAGGGGCGCGAGGTACACACGCGAGGCACACTACCGGCCCTTGTCTGCCTGGGTGCGAATGCTGCCAGCGCAAGGACCACAGTTCCACCCACCACACCCTGAGCGTTGTGCCCTCCATCGTTGCTAGCCAAACCTGCCCCTGCCAACCCCCTCCTCTATCCGGCCCTCGCCCAACACACCGAGCGAGCACGACTTGCAATTGTGGCGCACATTGCTTCCCTCTGATGCTGCACTTAGCACATGCACATGCATGGCGCACACGAAGCGCGCAACCTTGTGAGGCTGCGCACTTGTGAGGTTGCGCGAGTGTGAGGTTGCGCGCTTGTGAGGTTGTGCGCTTGTGAGGTTGTGCGCAACCTCACAACATCATGCAGGGCACATGGACGAGGCGGAGCCGTCGTGGGTGGACCCAGCATCAGAGTTGGCCGCCGCTCGGCGGCGGTCGGAGCTCGGCACAGCCCCGTCCGTGACGTCCGGCTGGGGACAGCCGCCGATGCCGTCGGGATTCGACACCAGCGCAGGTGCGCGTGGTGACTTATGTGTAACGAGTAACAAGTAACACGGGGTTTCCAGCTAAGCAGGCTACTCTTCTACTAGAGACACCCGCCGATACTCCAGCACACTTAAGTACTAGAGTACCGCCGGCTCCCGGCCGATAGACTACCGCTCCCGCCGGCTAGACTACCCCAAACAGCGGTCTCTGAGAGACATGTCTGGCAAGGAGCATATAGGAGGGGACCTTCCTCAGGGTCACAGTAGTGGCCTTGTGGCCAGTCAAGCCGGCAGAGCCGACTGGCGCTGACTGGAACGGTCCCCGCCTGGCAGTGCATGGCTGTCCAGCTCTCGTTTGCATGGGGCTCAGCCGGCGCCCCATGCCTCATGCATGGCCAGGTCCCACCCTCCAGGGGTGCATGGACGACAGAGTTGTCATGGAGGCTGCCTGAAGACCTTCCAACGCCAGCCACCGGCAGACGAGCGACCCCGAGGATGAGCGCGGTGACGAACGCTGCGATTGGTGAAGCGGATTTACTCTGTGTTGCCTCGGCGGTCGCCACCGCTGAAGCCGTGATGGTAGCCCGCCTCCACGGGCAGCCATCTTGACCAATGTCCAGCATGCATTGACGGGCGCCAGCTCCTCCGCTCGTCGATCAACTCGTCGAGATCGGTGCCGCATGGCGTCCTGCATGGGGGGAGGATAAGGGCCGTCTCCCAGCACGGGCCGCGGCAGCGCCGCGGCTACTCGCCAAGCCATGGCAGCGCCGGGCAAGCCGCTCCTGAAGTGTTCCACCGAGGGGCAGTCTAGCAGGAGCTGGGCCAGTCGTATTTTACCCCGCTCGTCAGCGGCACGGAGATCCTCGTCACCAGCAGCGCCGCATTGCTGGGTCCAGGGCTCGGCGACGAGAACGCGCCTCCGTTTATCGAGCCCCTTATGTGTAGGTGAGCCCTAAACCCTTGCCTCAACCCTCAACATACCATTGACCCCTAACGCGGCACCTGCGCATGGCAGCCACCACCGTGCCGTTGCACCCACCAGCAGATCCCACCAGCAGATCCATGTGTCTTCACCCTCCGTTGGATCGAGCCACATCCCACCGCCAGATCTGGTACATTCACTCTGAGGCTTCTGACAGTGGACACACTGCAGGACATCCACACCGTCCCCTCCACATGCACGCACGCAGGTGGGGCCACACGGCCGGAGATACACACTGCCCTGAGCCTTGCGGCTCTGTTCGGGGGTGCGCCCAGCCCGGCCCAGCCGCACACAGGTGTGTGCGTAGTGCGCCTGTGTGCATGCTCCAGTCCCCCCTCGGTCTGTTTGCTGCTTGCGGGCGACGCACATGCGTGTGCGTGACATCTCCTGCCCCCCTGCGCACAAACAGGTGGCATGCCGTGGGACGCGCCCCCGCCGCCACTGGGCCCCATGTTCCGCTCTTCGGACAGCCCCGGCGTGCATGTGCATGATCAGACCCAGCAGCAGCAGGAGCAGCAAGAGCAGCAGCAGCAGCAGCAGCAGCAGCAGCAGCAGCAGCAGCAGCAGCAGCAGCAGGAGGACCGGCAGCAACAGGAGCTGCAGCAGCAGCAGCCGTTTGGCGCAACGGCTGCAGCAACGCCCGCAGAGCCAAGCATGCCGACGCCTGAGGCTGCTGCTGCTGGAAGCGGCGGTGTCGCGTCCCTCTTTGCTGTGCCTCCGCCGCCACCGCGTGGCATGTTTGGCAGTACTGCCCATGCAGACGATGGCTCTTCCTTTTTTGCGGAGCCGCCAGCGGTGTTATCTGCAGCGATGGCACCCGCGCCTGCACTGTACGCCACGCCTGGCGGCATGTTTGGTGCGCCCTCTGCCGGCTACGCAGACGACGGCTCGTCGTTCTTCTCGGAGCAGCCAGCGGCGGCAGCGCCCGAATCAGAAGCCAGTGGGCTGTACGCTGGTGGCGGCATTTTCCATGCGCCTGCTGCTGCTGTGCCAGCATCAGACGGCAGCTCTCCCTCGACCGTGGATCAGCCACCACATGAGGCACACACTGGCGGAATGTTTGGAGCGCCAAGCGCTGCAGCACATGACGGCTCATCCTTCTTTGTAGAGCAGCCAGCAGCAGTAGCAGCACCCACATCCAAGCCGCCTGCAGTGGTGCCCCCGCCTGAGGCATATGCTGCACCTAGCGGCATGTTTGGCGCGCCTGCCGCTGGCTACGCAGACGACGGGTCGTCTTTTTTTGCGGAGCAGCCAGCGCCACTGGTGCCCACAGTGGAAGCCAGCGGACAATACGCCGGTGGCGGAATGTTTGGAGCGCCGGCTGCGGCCGACGATGGCTCGCCGTTCTTTGTGCAGGAGACAGTCCAGGCAGCGCCGCCGCCACCCACATCAGACTCCAGCAGTTCTTACTCTGCTGCAGCCGTGCCTGTTGGCGTGTTCGGCGCGCTTGCTGCTGGTGCCGCGGCAGACGACGGCTCGGAATTTTTCGCAGGGCGGCCACCAGCGCTCATGCCAGGGCCCGCTGTGGCATCCGGGTATGAGACGTACGCTGCTGCTGTACCTGGTGGCATGTTCGGCGCTCCTGGCCCTGCAGACGATGGCTCTTCCTTCTTTGCTGAGCAGGCAGCTGCACCTGCAGCGGCACCGGCAGCGGCACCGGCGCCACCACCTGTGGCGGCACCCGGGTATCAGGCATACGGTGGCATGTTTGGTGCGCTTTCTGCTGCGGCAGACGATGGCTCTTCCTTCTTTGCTGTCCAGCCAGCGGCTGCAGCGGCACCAATGCCCACATTGGAAGCTTCTGGCTCATACGCTGCTGCCGGCATGTTTGGTGCGCCTAGCACTGCGTCAGACGATGGCTCTTCCTTTTTTGTGGAGCAGCCGGCGGCTGCAGCAGCGTGGACGCCAGAACCTGTGTTGGTGGCAGCACCCGCGTACGAGGCGTACGCTGGCGCTGGTGCTGCCACGCCTGGTGGCATGTTTGGCGCACCTCCCGCTGAAGACGACGGCTCTTCGTTCTTCTCCGAACAGCCATTGCCTTCTGCGCCGCCAGCACCCAAAGCAGCAGGGAGCGAGTCGATCGGCGCTGCCACGCCCGGCAGCATGTTCGGTGCGCCTGCCTCTGGCTACGGAGACGACGGCTCATCCTTCTTCGCGGAGCAGACAGCACCTGCATCAGAGCCCGTGGCCCCGGCACCTGCTCCTGAGGCATACGCCATGCCTGGCAGCACGTTTGGTGCGCCTGCTGCTGGCTACACAGATGACGGCTCGTCCTTCTTTGCCGAGCAGGCAGCACCTGCATCGGAGCCCGTGGCACCGTCACCCGCTCCTGAGGCATACACCATGTCTGGCAGCACGTTTGGTGTGCCTGTTGCTGGCTACGCAGATGACGGCTCATCCTTCCTCGCGGAGCAGACAGCGCCTGCATCCAAGCCCGTGGCACTGGCAACCGCTCCTGAGGCATACGCGGTGCCTGGCAGCACTTTTGGTGTGCCTGCTGCTAGCAATGAAGATGACGGGTCATCCCTCTTCGCGGAGCGGCCAACGCCTGGATCAGAGCCCGTGGCACCAGCACCCACTCCTGAGGCATTCGCCATGCCTGGCAGCACGTTCGGTGCGCCTGCTGCTGGCTATGCAGATGACGGCTCGTCTTTCTTTGCCGAGCCATCGACGGCACCAGTTTCGGAGCAGCCAGGCGAGGCAGCCGCACCGCTGCGGCCTCCGGGCCCTGCAGCGCACTCGTACACACCGCCTGGGGCGGCGCAGCAGCAGCAGGAGCAGCAGCAGCAGCACCAGCACCAGCTGCAGGAGTGGGGCTCCGTGCCTCTGTCGCCCTCCGCTGGCGGAGCCCATCCGAACCACCGTCATCGCCAGAACATCGCTGGCGGCTGGGGCTCATACTACGAGCCGCAGTCAGGCGTCGGCGTCGCGTCTGGCGTGGCGTCAGCGGTGGCGCAGCAGCTGCAGCACCAGCAGGCGTGCGGCGCAGGACCTCATGTGGTGCCCGGCGCGGCGCCTATGTTTGGTGCTCCAGCTGAGAGAGCTGTCGAAGATGACGGCTCGTCCTTCTTTGCTGAACAGCCTGCGACGGTGAAGGCAGCGACGCCCACATCAGAAGTCAGCGTGCCGCACGCTTCTGCTGCGCCTGGCGGCATGTTTGGCGCCTCTGCCCCTGCAGGTGATGGCTCGTCGTTCTTCGCGGAGCAGCCAGGGCCTGCAGCTGCACTGGCATCAGAGCGCGCGTTGGAGTCGCCCACTCCCGAGGCATATGCTTCCGCGCCTGGCGGCATGTTTGGGGCGCCTGCCGCTGCAGATGACGGCTCGTTGTTCTTCGCGGAGCAGCCACCCGCTGCCGCGCCGCCACCACCTACACTAGGCGTCAGCGTGTTGCATGCTATCGCCGCGCCTGGCGTCATGTTTGGGGCGCCTGCCGCTGCTGATGACGGCTCGTCGTTCTTCGAGGAGCAGCCAGCCGCTGCAGCGCCAGCAGCGGCAGCCGCGTCTAATCCCCACGCTGGCGCCACGCCCGGCGGCATGTTTGGCGGCGCCGGCGCCCCCGTCGACGACGGCTCCATGTTCTTCAGCGACCCTGCAGCTGTCGCAGCTGCGGCGCATGCGGCCGTGTCATCAGAGCATGGTGCGCAGGCGGTGGCGGGCGTGGTGGGAAGCTCCGAAGCAGACCTGGCGGCGCAGTGGGCCGCATACTACACGCAGCAGGCGCGGCAGCAGGCACCTGGGGAGCAGGCGCCGGCTGAGGCGCAGGTGACGGCACAGCAGGGCGAGGTGGTGTCTGCGTTTGCGGGTGCAGAGAGCGAGGCCACTGCTGCCGCGTCCACTCCCGCACCTTCGGCAGACAACACACCAGCGCAGCAGGTGTCGCTGCAGGGGTGGAACGACCCGCAAGCGGCGCCGCCTGCGCAGGCGCAGGCGCAGCAACATGAGGCGCTGCAGGGGCAGCAGGTGCAGCAGTGGCCACCTCCGCAGCAGCAGCAGCAGCAAGCGCCGTGGCAGCAGGCACAGTACGGAAGCAGTGTCGATCTGCACGGTGACCATGCAGCACAGGCGCAGGTGCAGCAGCCCGCGCAGTGGCAGCAGGCGCAGTATGGCAGCAGTGCTGACCTGTACGGTGCCCATGCCCAGACGCATGCCCAGGCACAGAAGGAGCAGTGGCAGCAGCAGCAGGAGCCGGCGGCAGGGGCCGTCTGGGGCACCTATGACACGCAGCAGCAGGAGCAGCAGCAGCAGCAGCAACAGTGGTTGGTTGGCGATGCGGCGCAGCAGCCGTGGGCCGAATCGACCACTGGGCAGCAACAGCAGCAGTGGGCAGCAGCGGCCGATGGGCAGCAGCAGCTGCAGCAGCCGTGGGCAACAGCGGCTGACGAGCAGCAGCAGCAGCAGCAGCTGCAGCACTATGGCGCTGGCGACTACGACGCGTACGGTCAGCAGCAGCAGAACTTTGGCCATGCGGCGTCTGCACACAACGTGTACGAGCAGCAGGCGCACGTCGCCCACGTGGCCACCAGCGGCATGCTGGTCGACTTGCCTGTGAGGTGTGCTTTGGGATTTGGAGTTTTATATCGAG
This sequence comes from Chlamydomonas sp. UWO 241, assembly GCA_016618255.1. Taxonomy (NCBI): domain Eukaryota; kingdom Viridiplantae; phylum Chlorophyta; class Chlorophyceae; order Chlamydomonadales; family Chlamydomonadaceae; genus Chlamydomonas; species Chlamydomonas priscui. The sequence goes on along the minus strand of VFSX01000154.1, from coordinate 335,397 downwards.
GGCCGGCAGCTTGGTGCCTCTGCTTTGAAGGCTGAGTGTTTGTTTCCGCTCACGTGGCCATTAGGGGTGTGCTGGTAGACCTGCCTGTCAGGTGCGCTTGGGGTTGCCTGTCAGGTGGTCGACCTGTCTTGCATTAGAGGCCTGTGTCGTGCACCACTGAGCGCGCCGCGCCCTACACACCTGCACCTTCCACCCCACAGCGACGATGCGGCGCGGCTCTGCCCTAACGGCCGCCCGCCGCGCGCCCTGATCAGCTTTCGTTTCGGCGGCGCGGTCGTGCTGTGCCGTGCCAGCGGCACACTTACCTCACACCCGCCCGCCACACCTTGCCCACACCTTCCGCAGCGACAACGCGGCACGGCTCTGCCCCAACCGCCGCCCGCCGTGCGCCCTGATCAGCTTTGGTTTCGGCGGCGCGGTCCAAACCTCACACCATGCCGCACACGTACCTCACACGCGCCTCACACCTTTCCCACACCATGCACAGCAAAGATGCCCCAACGGCTGCCCTCCGTGCGTCGTGATCAGCTTTGGTTTTGGCGTCGCAGCCCGGACCTCTCACACCTGCCGCACACCTTTCCCACACCATGCACAGCGATGATGCGGCGCGGCTGCGCCCCATCGGCTGCCAGCCGTGCACCCTGATCAGCTTTGGTTTCGGTGGCGCTGCGCGAACTTCTCACACCTGCCCCACACTTCCCTCACACCCGCCCCACACCCTGCCCACACCATGCGCAGCAACGATGCGGCGCGGCTGTGTCCCAGCGGCCGCCCGCCGTGCGCCCTGATAAGCTTTGGTTTCGGCGGCGCGGTCCGAACCTCACACCATGCCTCACACTTGCCTTACACCCGCCCCACACCTTGCCCACACCATGCACAGCGACGACGCGGCGCGGCTCTGCCCAAACGGCCGCCCGCTGTGCGCCCTGATCAGCTTTGGTTTCGGCGGCGCGGTCGTGCTGTGCCGCGCCGGCCCCGCCGCTGACGCCGCTGCTGGTGGTGGAGGAGGGATGGGGGGTGCTGGTGGCGGCATGGGTGCAGCGCCCGTGCTGCTCACGTCGCTGCCGCGGCTGCCGCCGCTGCTTGCGCCGCAGCCTGGCGCTGTCAAGGGAGGAGGGCATGGAGCGCAGTCAGCAGCGCTGGGCGAGGGTGGCGGCACCTTCCGCCTGGATGCCATGCTGAAGGTGCGTGCGGTCTGTCTTCGTTGGGTGGGTCTTGTGGGTAGGTGGGGCACTGACGAGAAGCACTGACGTATGGCCCCTATCTCTCCACGCCCCTCCCGGACGCCCCACGCGGCAGGTCCTGAGCAACTTCCCTGCCCTACAGCCCCCCCCACACCCCAATCCCGCCCCAATCCTGCCCCAATCCTGTCCCAATCCTGCGCCTCAACACCTGTACCAACCCTGCCTGTTTCCATTCTGCTCAAGTCCAGCTCTTGACTAGAACCTGTATCCCAAATCCCAGGCATTGAACCCCCAACCCCCAACCCCCAACTCCCAACAACCCCGCCTGTACGGTACTGCAACAAGTACTTGACTGCAGCATGCATGCCTGTGCAATACTGCAACACATACTTGGCTGCAGCATGCGTATGCCTGTGCGGTACTGCGACAGATGCTGACTGACCCTGAACCGCATTCCCTGCAGGTTCTCGGCGACTTCCCTAGGCCACTTGGCCCTGGCACGCCCCGCGGCCGCGTGCTGAACCCTCCAACCCCAACCCATCCCATTCACCCAGAATCGCAAGCATGATGGCAGATGGCATGGTAGCAGGTCCTAGGGTTATATTTTTTTATAGCTGCCGGCCCCAAGGGAGAAGTGCGCCACGAGAGGTGTCCAACCGACTGTAGAAACGGCCCGCCCGCCTTGACGCCATGCATGCTAAAAAAACTGCTTTGCATGCTGTTAACCCTGAACCCTTAACCCTGCAGGTGCTCAGCGGCTTTCCGGGGCCACTCGGCCCTGGCACGCCCCGTGACAAGGTGCTAAAGTATATTGCGGAGCGTGCAGCGGGCGCAGGCAAGGGCGACGACGAGGCAGAGGCGAGCGCAGATCCAGGTGTGCGGGGGCGGGGGCGGGTGCGGGGGCGCGCGGGGCGCGCGGGGCGGGCGCGTGCGTGCGGGGGCGCGTGGGGGCGCAGGGGCGCGCGAGGGCGCGTGCGGGCGCGTGCGGGGGCGCGCGGGGCGCGCGGGGCGCGCGGGGCGCACGGGGGGCGCGGGGGGGGGGGGGGCGGGGCGGGGGCGGGGGCATGTGCATGTGCGTGTGTGTGTGTGTGCCTGCCAAAGCGCCATCAGGACCGTCATCCCTATTCCACAAATCCTAAACCCTTCACACCACATCGGGCTCTGCACGCCGAGCACGGTCGTTCACACCTGCATATGTGTTCCTCGCTGCTCCATCCAGCATGGTCAACCCCCTCACCTCCCCCACGTGTCTGTTCCAATGCAGACGTCACACGCCTGCTGTGGGGCACGCTGAGCGCGCTTGTGCGCCAAGGTGGAGCTGGGTCCAGCGGAGCAGGCACCGCAACGCTGCGGCTGCTCGGATGGGGTCAAGCCAAGGACGGGAGCTTGGGTTCGGAGCTGGGGAAGCTGCTGTCGTCGCACGCGGAAGGTGGGATTGTATGGCACGCCTGCCAAGCTGGCACACTCTCCCAGCTGCCTTCTCCAAGAGCAGCAGCAGCGGCAGCAGCGCATCCGCCCTTGCCCGTTCGCTGCCCCCCTCTGCCTCTCTGTCTCCCTCCCTCTCACTCACTCGTCTGCTTGCTCGCTTCCTCGCTCCCTGCGCAGCATCCGATTTGCCCGGCGCGTCGCCTTTCCCCGTGCTGTGCCCGCAGCCATCTGAGGCCCTTCAGGCTGCAGCGGCAGCTTCCGTGCAGGCGCTGCTGGTTGCTGGGAAGAAGCCAGAGGCTCTGGCAGCGGCGCTGGAGGCACAGGTGCGTTGGGCTTGGATGTGGTTGGTAGCCGGCAGGTGGCAGGGAGCTGGCAGGGAGCTGGCAGGGAGCTGGCAGGTGGCAGGTAGCTGAGTGGGAAGAAGCCTGGGTCTCTTGCAGCGTCACTTGAAGAGCAGGTGAGTGCAGAATGGCCATCCAACCTTCACTTGGAGATTGGCTGGTGGGTACCTGGAAAGAAGGCGCTTGGTAGCTTGCAGGTAGCTGAGTGGTAGCTGGGAAGAAGCCAGGGGGCTGGCAGCAGAACTCGAAGCGCAGGTGCGTGTTGTGCTTGCAGGTGGCTGCTGGCTGACAGGTAACCGGCAGGTAGCTGACAGGTGGCTGGCAGGTAGCTGGCAGGAACCTGGAAGGTAGCTGGAAGGTGGCTGGTAGTTGGGAAGAAGCCAGGGGTGCCGGCAGCAGAACTCGAAGCGCATTTGCGTGTTGCCGGCAGGTGGCTGGTAGCTGACAAATAACTGGCAGGTAGTTGGCAGGTAGCGGGCAGGTAGCTGACAGGGAATTGGCAGGTAGCTGGAAGGTGGCTTGTAGCTGGGAAGAAGCCAATCTGTCTCTCTTTCGTACACACACACAGACACCACCTTTCGCGTATTCTCTCCCTCACACTCACTCGTATCATCATGCACACAGCTGTGGGGGCCCGCGTTCGCCCTGGCATCCTCCCTCGGAGAACGTGCACTCGCAGACGCAGCTGCGCATCTGGCAAGGAATGGGCTCGCGCCTGGGGCACCAATGCGCGCGCTCGCGGCTCTGCAGGTGCGTGTGTGTGTGTGTGGTGGGGGGGGGAGTTACAGCCCGTTGTCCGCCTTTGATGGCGCATTCGACCCTGTGTGTGTGTGTGTGTGTGTGTGTGTGTGTGTGTGTGCTTGTGTGTATATGTGTGAGTGTGTGTGTGTGTATGTGTGCTTGAGAGTTAAACAGTGAGAGAGATAAAGTGACACACACGCACACACACGCACACACGCAGGCCGGTCAGCCGGTGGAGCTGTTGCTGGCCCCGTCCTCGACCAGCAGCACAGCATCTGTCACCAACAACAGGCACCCGGGCGCCCCCGCCAGCGCGCATCCGCTGCAGCAGCAGGTATCCCTTGTGTTCCTTCCTTGGTTGCATGTCGATGACTGGGGTGTTTGCCTGTTCACGAGTGACGTTCATTGATGGACGTTCATTGATTTGCGCTCATTGATTGCCGACAGTGGTTCCGCTCAAGATCCTGGCCGGCGCGCATTCACTGCAGCAGCAGGCATCCCTTGTTTGCCTTCTTTGGGGTGGTTGCCTGTTTGACGATGATTGACGTTGACTGGCCAGTGGCTCCTTGAACTCATGGTTGCCGGCATGACGGTGTATTATACAGCATGTGGCACCACAGGCCCTGAGGGGAGGGGCCCCTGCTACCGAAGTGATCCATGTACTTCACGGCTAGATAGTTCACGGCAGCGCCTTTGACTGCGAATAGCGAGTCCGTGGAGCACGCCAGCGCAAAAAAAACGCGACGGATCGGGTCTCGGTGTGGGGTGTGAACTGTCCGTCGCAACCTTTTTGCGCTGGCTTGCTCCACTGACCCGCTATTCGCGGTCAAAGGCGCTGCCGTGAACTCTGTAGCCGTGAAGTACATGGATCACTACGGTAGAAGATGTGCATTGGCGCTGGGCCCAAAAACCGCACTGAAACTCGCACACCCCACCCCACCCATTCCGCGGGAGCAGCAGCAGGACCAGCAGCAGGCGCATGGCAGCAGCCCACCAGCCGTCTTCTTCGTCCCTGGCGCGCCGTCTATGCCTGCCGCTGCCAACGGTGGAGGAGGTGGAGGAGGTGACGACCCGCTCGTCGCGCAGTGGCTCTCAAACCTGGCGGTGCTCGCAGGTAGGGCGGGGGGGGGGGGGGGTATGAAGTCAGATTGGGGGCTGTGCGGGCACACTGATCTTTATTTGCATGTCTGGCGGCTGTTGCCAACGGAGGGCGTGGATGTCGAGGTGACGACCCGCTGGTAGCCCAGCGGCTCTCAAACATGGCGGTGCTCGCAGGTAAGCGGGGGGCTGAGGGAAGGGGCTTGTTGTGTAGCATATTGGTTGTGTGCTCCAGCCGGCTTCTTCGTCCCTGGCGCGACGTCCATGGCTGCCGCTGCCAACAGAGGAGGGGGAGGGGGAGGAGGTGACGACCCGCTGGTCGCGCAGTGGCTCTCCAAACTGGCGGTGCTCGCAGGTGGGCGGGGGGCTGAGGGAAGGGGCGTGTTGTGTAGCATATTGGTTGTGTGCTCCAGCCGGCTTCTTCGTCCCTGGCGCGACGTCCATGGCTGCCGCTGCCAACAGAGGAGGGGGAGGTGGAGGAGGTGACGACCCGCTGGTCGCGCAGTGGCTCTCCAAAGTGGCGGTGCTCGCAGGTAAGGGGTGGTGAGAGGGCAGGGGCCTTTTTGAAGTCAGAATGGGGGATGTGCGGGCAGATACCATACACGGTATTTGCGTGCCTGAAGGCTGCTGCCAACAGAGGATGTGGAGGTGGAGGTAACAACCCGCTGGTCGCGCAGTGGCTGTCAAATCTAGCGGTGCTCGCAGGTAGGCGGGGGGCTGAGGGCTGCGTGGACTGATTCGGCAGATTGAGGGCTGTGGCATGCACTGTCGTTGCATGCCTGGTGGCTGCTGCCAGCAGTGGAGGGAGAGGGGAGAACCGCTGGTCGCGCAGCGGCTGCCCAACCTGGCGGTGCTCGCAGGTCAGGGGTGGTGAGAGGGCAGGGGCTTGTTTTGTACCAGATTGGTTGTGTGCTCCAGCCGGCCTCCCTGGCGCGCCGTCCATGGCTGTTGCTGCCAACGGTGGAGAAGGAGGAGGAGGAGGTGACGACCCGCTGGTCGCGCAGTGGCTGCCCAACCTGGCGGTGTTCGCAGGTAGGGTGGTGAGGGCAGGGGTTGTGTACGCAGATTGCAAGGTTGGATAAGGGGGGTAGCACTCCCCCACACCAGCTGGGGTCACAATTTTGGTCGACCTCCCAGCGCGACCCCACGACGCCACTTCGTGGGCGTGTTATATATATCACAAGGAGCTCAAGTTCCGAGCGGCGGCGTGGGGTCGTGCTGGGAGGTCGACCGAAATTGGGGCGCCGTTACTCACGATCCCGGGCCGCAAAGTCGGCCCCCGCGCTCGCTGCTGGCCCCCAGACCCAGTAATTAACTGCGTGGCAGGGGTTGTGTTTGAAGATTGCAAGGTTGGCTGAGTGCCACAGTCCCCACGCTACCCCCCTCCCCCACTGGCAGACCCCCACCCCACACGGACGATGTTGTCTCGTATGGCACAGTGGATGTTTTCTCGTAAAACCAAGACTAGTCGATAGCCAGGATCCACAGCTATCATCCCCGCGCGTTGCGGTGGGGCGGGCATTCCCGAGGGGCGCAGATTGCAAAGTTGGCTGAGTGCCAGGCGGCTTTTTTGTACCCTGACGCACCCTCAGCTCCTGCTCCTTGCCAGATACGTATTTCAGATACCGCTGTTTGGGGTGGTCCACCCGGCGGGAGCGGAAGCCTATCGGCCGGGAGCCGGCAGTTCTCTAGTCCACTTAATTGGGCTGGACTATCGGCGGGTGATCTCTAGTGGAATAGTAGCCTGCTGAGCCGGAAACCCCGTGTTACTTGTGCTTTACTTGTGTGTTTGGCACACCTGTGTGGCTGCTGCCAATTGCAATCGCGGAGTGTGGGGAGATTTTGGTAGAGGTCGGAGTGGAGCGTTGGAGCCAGTGGTCCCTGGGAAGGATTTTAGTAATATGTTTTTTGCCGGCTCTAGCAACTTTGACCGCTCATACCAGGCACACTACACAGCGGGTATTCATGCAATGCATGCCGTTGGGCTGCTCAGCTGGGCTGCTTTGTAAATTTTCTGTTAGAACCTTGGTCTAGGGACCCGAACAATGGGGGCTGCATCAGCCGATGTTTCGGGGGCGAGCCGCGGGCGGCACATGGTGATCAAAAAAATCGTGTTGCAGGCACCCAACCCAGCTCCAGCTGGAGGAACCACCCAGCCCCCCCACCAGCAAAGCAACGCGGTCTGGGTACCATGTGGACGATGCATACTTGTTCTCAGGGGGCGCGATGACATCCAGACCGAGCGCAGGGCGGTTGCATGGGTGCCCTGGAGGCCTCATACCCTCCCCACCAGCCTCGAGCAGCGCAATCGCTACGCACCTGCATACTGTTAGGCGATGCCGGCGAGGGGGGTGTCTGCGGGGTCCCCAGGGCTCGCACTTGTAACTCCGCCGTTTTTTGTGCCACACAATTCGCCGTGCGTGTAGTCTAGGCCTGAACTCACGCCCCAGGGTCCTCCGGTCCTCCAAACGCAGCGCCCCGCGCCCTGTCGCTCGCTTTCGAAACCCAACTAACGCACTCGCTCTTTACACCACACAGCCGCACTCGCTCTTTACACCCGAGCATTTTTGTACACCTTATAATACCTAACGCGTACGTGTAAAACCTGTCACACCACCACTCGCAGGGCACCACGGCGCGCCGGGCGCGACGGAAGCGATGGCAGCGCTCGGCGACCGACTGCGGCTGGACGCTGACCAGGTGTGTGAGCTGCATGTTGTTATATAATTGATGTTAGACTGTACGATGGAATCAGGCGATGCGTATTGTGGTGGTTGACTGGACAGGCAATGGCAGCGCTCGGCGACAGGCTGCGGCCTGACGCTGACCAGATATGCGCGCTGCGTGCTGTTATATACATGCAATTCTAATAGTCTTGAGACGGTACGGTGGAGTACAGGCGGTGGGTATGATGGTGGTTGATGACTGTCGCGACAACAGCGCTCGGCAACCGGCTGCGGCTCAGCGCAGACCAGGTGATGATGATGGATTTGTTTCAGTCGTGTGACGCATTTTTGAGGCGTCGCACAATAGCTCTCCTTTTTGCTCTGGGACTACTCGTTGGCAGACAGCCGGCTGGTGGCTACCGCCCCTCACAAGTAATTGTTAGGGCCAGGACTGGACTTGGGTCTAGGCGGTGGTAATAGGACTAGAAGGTAGTCTTCGCTGGAAAGCCGATGTTACTGTTACTGTTTCTGTGTGAGACGCACCTACGGGCAGCGTATTCGACCTTGCTCGGCGTATAGCACCGGCGCACTGCCTACTAGTGGCTA
>VFSX01000154.1:182333-322333 GCA_016618255.1 Chlamydomonas sp. UWO 241 | reverse complement strand
TCCAAACACTAAAAACAAACCCACGAATGCACAGCTCTCCTATATGCTCCTTGCCAGACATGTCTCTCAAGAGACCGCTTTTTGGGGTAGTCTAGCCGGCGCCAGCGGTAGTCTATCGGCCGGGAGCCGGCGGTACTCTAGTGCCTAAGTGTGCTGGAGTATCGGCGGGTGTCTCTAGTAGAAGAGTAGCCTGCTTAGCTGGAAACCCCGTGTTACTGTTACTGTTACTGCACAGCGTGGATTCAGTGCACACGAATGTGCCGCCCGCCCGCACACCGCAGGGCCCCACGCCCTCCTCCAATGGATTTACTGAATGACATCACTGCTTGGATTGACGTTTTTTTGGTGACTGCGTGGAATTCCTGCTTGGACTCCCTTCTTGGATTGGTTGCTTGCATTGACACTCCATTCACACCATTCACACCATGGTCCATGGATGACCAAATGCAACATGTGCCTCGCCCGCACACCGCAGGGCCCCACGCCTTCCCCTGATGGAGTACTGCTTGGAATTTCTTCTTGGATTGGCAACTTGAATTGTTTTCTTGGATTGGCTACTGTCACTGACACCATGGTGGATTACGACATGCACCATTTGCCTTGCCTCGCACACCGCAGGGCCCCACTCCTCCTCTGATGGAGTGACTGTATGAAACGACTGCTTCAATCGACGTTCTGGTCGGCCACTTTGATCGCCTGCGTGGATGCCCTTCTTGGATTGGCTGCCTGGATGTATTTCTTGGATTGGCTCGTGCCATTGACAGCCAGTTGCCACCGTGGATTACTGAATGCTCCATTTGCCTCGCACACCGCAGGGCCCCACACCTCCTCTGATGGCGGCGTGCTCCTGCCTCTGGCCCCGTACAAGCTTGTGTATGCACACATGCTCGCTGAGGTCGGGAGGGTGCCAGACGCGCTCGCGTACTGCCAGGTGTGTTTTGGACAGACGGACAGATCGATCGAGAGAGACAAGTATGGAGAGAAAGGGGAGAGAGAGAGAGAGAGGGAGAGAGAGAGGGAGAGAGAGGAGGAGGCAGAGAGACAGAGGGGCAGAGGGAAAGAGGAAGCGAGGCGGAGTTTCTGTGTGCATGGGCGTGGCCAGGGTTTGGCCGCCTCCCGTATTTTTGCGCCATCAGCGCCCAATAGCCTGAGCCGCATCTAGTCTTATCCCCCACTTGTTCGGTTTTGTCACCCACCACCACTTCCCACCCACCCCACCCTTTAAACCCGTGCATCCACGAATAGGCTCTCGAGTCGATCCTCCGCACAAAAGGCGCGCGCCTCACACTGTCGATTGCACACCACGGCCCCCAACCAATCCCAGACCACGTCCCACCCCACTGCTGGTGCTCCCTGCTTCCACAGGCCCTGGAATCAATTCTGCGCACGCCGGGTGCGCCCCCCCCCCCCCCCCTGTCATTTGCGCTGCCCGCACACAATGCAAGCCGAAACCAAACCACAACGACGCTCTCACCACGCCGCGCCCCACTGCTGGTGCTCCCTGCTTCCACAGGCCCTGGTTACAATTTTGCGCACGCCCGGCGCCCCCCCCCCCCCCCCCGCCTTCCGTCGTTTGCGCTGCTGGCACACAACACAACACAAGCCAAAACCAAACGACCACAATGCCTTAACCATGCCCCACCCCACTGCTGCTTTTCTTTCTTGCTCACACAGGCACTCGCGTCTATGCTCCACTCCCCTGGCATGCACCTTCTCCCGTCGTTCGCGCTGCCCACGCACAACACACGCCGAAATCAAACCACTACAACGCCTTTACCACGCCCCACCCCATTGCTGGTTATTCCTGCTTGCGCAGGCCCTGGAATCAATTATGCACGCGCCCGTCGCTCGCCTCCCCCGGGCTTTCACGCTGCTCGCGCACACCCCACCCCCCAACCAAGCCGTTACCCAGCCCAAACCACGCCCCACCCCACTGCTGGTATTCCCTGCCTCCGCAGGCACTGGAATCGATTTTGCGCACGCCGGGTGCTCGCCTCCCCCCGTCGTTCGCGCTGCTGGCGCGATGCACCGAGGAGCTGCGCGACCGCGCGACGGCGTTTGCAGCACAGAGGAGCCTCACGTGGGTTGGTGTCCGTGCACACACACACGCACGCACACACACACACACACACACACATGTGCACGCGCACACACACGCACACACACGCATACACACACACACACACACACACACGCACACACACACGCACAAACGCGCACACACGCGCACGCACACGTGCAAAAACACACGTGCACACACACACACACACACACACACACACACACACCAGCACACGCACACACATGCACACCCACACCTACACCCGCCACACCCACTCCTGCAGCATGCCTCGCGCAGAGTTCACCATTGCCCGCCTGAAATGCATGGACGTCAATCTCAACCAACCAAACTCATACCCAGCACACACACACACACACACACGCACACAGAAGCACACATGCACACCCACACATTCACCCGCCACACTCGCACCTGCAGCATGCCTCGCGCCGATTTCACCATCGGCCGCCTGAAATGCATGGACGTCAATCTCACCCAACCAAACTCATACCCAGCACACACACACACACACACACACACACACACACACACAAACACACAGAAGCTTACATGCGCACCCACACATTCACCCGCCACACTCGCACCTGCAGCATGCCTCGCGCCGAGTCCACCATCAACCGTCTGGGCAAGTTCCTCGACGGCACGCTCAACAAGCTGCTGTGGGGCGGAGGAGGAGGCGGCAACGACGCGCAGGGTGGGTGGGTGTGCTGTTTATGCATGGGTCTTGATCATGCATGGGTCTTGATCAGTCAATCAATTGATCAGCCAATCAATTGATCAGCCAATCAGCCAAGTTGTGACCAGCCAATCAATTGATCAGCCAATCAATCAATCGATCGGCCAATCAGACAATCAATCAATCGATCAAAGCCAATCAATCGGACGGGTGCAATCATTTGGGTTGCAGTTTGGTTTCAGTATGTCAAACTTCGTCCCCCCAAGTTGCCTTCGTAAAGTTCCTAGACTGAACTACTGTGGGGCAGAGGCGGCGGTGATGAAGCGCAGCGTGGGTGGTGCACGCAACTTGCTGCCACCACCACCACCACCACCACACACACACACACACACACACACACACACTGTCCATCTCGATCGCAGGCGGCAGCGGCAGCAAGGCGCGCGTGTCTGCATCCGGCGGGGGAGGCGCAGGTGAGGGGGGTGCATGAGGAGAGGGGATGGAGTGTTTCCTCTGTACCATATCAAGTGTTTGTTTACGGTTAAAGTTGGATACTCGCAATCTTGTGTTTTGGGCCCCTAAGGCGGTCGGGGTGGCGCCTGAGGCGGTCGGGCTGACACCTCAGGCGGCGCCTCAGGCGGCCGGAGCGCCGCATCATCCGTGCAAGTGAAGGCGCCGCCTGAGGCGTTGGGATTGTGGTAGGGTTGTCTTTGTCCGGCGGGTAGGGACTACGCAAGCAAGTGCCGTGTGTGAGGGGGCACTTCCCACACTTTCCAAACCCCAAACCCCCAAGTTCCCGACACCCGCGCCCGCTGCGCTCCTTCTCGTGCTCTTTCACACCCACCCCAGAGTTGAATGCGCCATCAAAGGCGTTTTGACGGACTGTGGAGTCGACCCCCCACGCTTGCGCAGGCAGAGCAGCCGCGCTAGGCGCGTTTTAATTCATTAATTCAATTTAATTTAATGATTTTAATTTCATGATTTGATTTTAATTCATTTATGTGACCCTAAAATCGACCACCCGCTCACCACGCGTGCGCAGGCGGAGCAGGCGCGCTAGGCGCGGGTCAATAATTGATTACTTGAATTAAATTTAAATTCAACTTCGTTAAATAAATTTATGATTTAACCCCTGATGCTGGCCACCCACGCGTGCGCAGGCGGCGCAGGCGCGCTCGGCGCGGGCGGCCCAACCGTGGCCTATGGAGGCCCCAACGTGGCGCCCCCACTCGGCGGCATCCTGCCCCTGGGCATCGGCAGCGCAGGCCCCCACACAAGTGCGGGAGGTGTGGGCGCCCCGGGTAGCAGCGCGCCCTGGCCCCCTCGCAGCGGCGACGGCAGCGGCGACGGCGACGGCGGCGGCCACCGCCGAAACCACAGCTACGGCTCGGCCGGTTCCGCCGGCGTGCCCCCTCCGCCTCCTCCGTATGGTTTCGGGCTGCCGCCCGCCGCGCCTGCGAGCATGGGGGGCGTGCCCCATGCAAGTGTGGGGGGTCCACACCACCAGCGGAACGCGAGCCACGGGAGTGTGGGGTCTGCTGGTGGGGGCGGTGAGTGACGTCCTGGCGCCCACACGCATGTGCAGCAACTGCACAGCACTACACGGAGAGAGAGAGAGAGAGAGAGAGAGAGAGAGAGAGAGAGACACGCGCACACGTTGTTTCTCACGCACCCGCTCCCACGCCCCCCCCACATTCACAGGCGGAGGCTGGGGTTTCTTCGGTGCGCCGAGCCCCCACATGACACCAGCCGCGAGCACGCACAACCTCGCTGGCTATGGCGCCGGCGCGGGCGCTGGCGCAGTTCCCCCGTCTGACACCCCCCACGCCACGGTGGGGGGCGCAGGCATGGACGCCTACTTTGCGCCGCCGCAGCAGCAGGCGCATGGCCACGGTGCCCACAGTGGATGGGGCGCCCCGCCAGCTGCGGAGGCAACCCCCGCTGCTGGCGCCCTGGGTGCCTTGGGGGGTGCCCTTGGCACCATGGGGGGTGCGATCGCTTCCATGGCTGGCTACCCTACTGCACATGGCGCAGCGCAGGGCTCGCACGGCGCGCCGCACGGCGGGCGGGATGCCATGCCCGCTGTGGGGAGTGCTGTGGGCGGCTACCCTGCTGCTGCAAACGGCGCGGCGCAGGGCTCGCTCGCCGCGTCGCACGGAGGGTGGGGCACAGCGCCCGCCGCGGACCGCCCGCCTGCCGTGGGGAGTGCTGTGGGCGGCTACTCTGATGCGCACGGCGGAGTGCACGGTAGCGTGCAGCCGCACGGCGAGCGGGACGACGCCACGCCCGCCACGCATGCCGGGTGGCCCGACGCCACGACCACGGCGCCATGGGGCCTGCCCAACGGTGCGGCCGCCACCGCCGCGTACGCTGGGTCGGCTGACGGCGGCGCCGCGGCCGCCACGGCAGCCCAACCCGCACCATGGGGCGTGCTGGACGGTGGCGGCGGGCCCGCTGGGTGGCATGACGGCAGCGGTGCCGAAGCATCGCCCGTGCCCGCGCCTTGGGGCGCTCCCGCCGCCGCCTCTGCCGCCGGGTGGCCTGATGCTTCCGCGAGCACTGCCACCTCGCCGTGGGGCGTGCCCGATGGCACTTCAACCGCCGCTGGGTGGCCTGATGGCGCCGCCGCCGCTCCCCCCGCGCCACGGGGCGTGCCCGATGGCACCGCATCTGCCGCAGCAGCAGGAGCAGCAGGAGCAGCAGGAGGAGCAGGAGCTGCAACGCTTTGGGGCGCCAGCGGTGCGACCACCGCCGCATACACCGAATATACAGCAGCAGAAGGAGCAGCAGCAGCAGCAGGAGCAGGAGCAGCAGCATGGTCGCTGCCCTCCCTGTCTGCCCCATCCTCGGAGCAGCACGACTCCCACTCCTACTCTGGCAACCAGCAGCACCCACACTCACACTCAGGGGAGCAGCAGCAGCAGCAGCAGCAGCACTCCAGCTCACACTCGCACTCAGGGGAGCAGCAGCAGCAGCAGCACTCAAACTCGCACTCACACTCGGGAGAGCACCAGCAGCAGCAGCAGCAGCACTCAATCAGGGGAGAGCAGCCGCCGCAGCAGCAGCAGGGGAGCAGCCAAGGCGGCCCCGGGCGTGCGAGCAGCAACGGGGGAGTTGGAGGGGGAGTCAGCGGCGCACCCGACGCTGCGCCACAGCGCTACAACTACTTCTTGGAGAACCCACGAGAGCCGACGAGCGCGCGCTCCGACAACCACCGCGCCGGTGCCGGTGCAGGAGGGGGGGGAGGTGGGTGCGTGCTGCGTGTTGCGTGTTCAGTGATTTCCCCACCCAGTCCCCAAAGGAATCCCACAGCCCGCCACATGCATTACCCGCACCTGCAGGAGGCGGAGGAGGAGGTGGCGCGCTTGGGGACTCTGGCAAGCCTCTGCTGCCTCCGCGCAACCACCATAAACAACCAACCCGAGTTCTGCACCCTGTTCACCCTTCACCCAAAACCCCAAATCTTCCAGAGCCAAACCCCAAACCGCGCACCTGCAGGAGGAGGAGGCGGAGGTGGCACGCCGGGGGACTCTGGCAAGCCTCCGCTGACTCCCCCCCAACCATGAACACCCAACTATGCCCAAACCAAACCAACCACACCACCTATCACATGCATTACCCGCACCCGCAGGAGGAGGAGGCGGAGGTGGCACGCCAGGAGACTCTGGCAAGCCTCCGTTGCCTCCGAGCCCGCGCGACGGGCCCGGAGGCGGGGGCGGTGGCGGTGGTAGCAAAGACAAGGTGGAGTTGGAAGAAGAGATAATATGCACTTGCTCTTGTCTCTTACTGTGGGGGGGGGGGGGGGGGGCAAGCCTCCGCTGCCTCCTCTCAGCCCGCGCGACGGGCCCGGGGGCGGTGGCGGTGGCGGCAGTGGTGCCAAGGACAAGGTGAGTTGTCAGGAGGGATGGCTTGCACTTGCTCTTGTTTGTTACCGCGGAGGAGGAGTCGAGATCCCGCTGCCTCCTCTGAGCCCGCGCGACGGGCCCGAGGGCGGTGGCGGTGGCGGCAGTGGTACCAAGGACAAGGTGAGTTGTTAGGAGAGATGACTTGCACTTGAGTCCCGGGATGAGGCAAGGCGGCACTTTGCACAACCCCGGCCCGACGCTCATTATCAGCATCGCTCTCTGCTCCGTCCTCATTTTTGCGAGGTTCACGCCACCCTGCACACCACCCTCCACACCATTCCACACCACACTCCACACCATTCCACACTACCCTCGACACCATTCCACACCATTCCACACTCTCAGGAGGGCGCGGTCAAGTCGGCCGGCCACAGCAAGTCCTCTTCGCGTGGGTCGTTTTCAATCTTTGGGTTCCTCGGCGGTGGGTGCTCTGATGGACTGATGGACTGCTGCTTCGTCTGTTTGCCTGCCTGGCTGCCTGCCTGGCTGTCTGATTGCTTCACTGCCTGGCTGCCTGGCTACCTGCTTGCCTGGCTGCCTGGCTGGCTGACTGCCTGGCGCCTGCCTGCCGGCCTGCCCGGCTGCTGGCCTGCCGGCCTGCCTGGCTGGCTGGATGCCTGAATGCCTGACTGCGTGGCTGCCTGACTGGCCGACTGGCTGCCTGCCTGCCTGCTGCCTGCCAGGCTGGCTGACTCACTTCCTGACTCACTCACTGACTGGCTCTCTCCCTCCCTCCCTCCCTGTCTCCCTGGCTGACTGGCTGGATGGCTGACCCTTGGCATTACACAGGCGGAGGCGGCAGCGACAAGGAGAGCGAGAAGCGCGACCCGCTCGATGGCGGTGACTCGATCTACTACTGCAAGGAGCGCAAGAGGTGGGGGTTCGCGAGACTCTGATGCCCTCCTCACACTCGCTCACTCCTAGGGTATAATGCGCCATCAAAGGCGTCAGACGGATTGTGAAATCGACCACTCAATCGCAAGCACGCACGCACCAACGCAGCCATGCACACACACACACACACACGCACGCACGCACGCACTCTCGCACTCGTGCATGCGCTCACACACTCACGCATTCACTCCCGCTCCCAATCGCACTCCCACTCCCACTCACGCACTCATGAATGCTATCACTCATGTGTTCCAAACCCTAAACTCTCAACCCGAAACCCTAACCCCCAAACCCTAAACTCTTAACCCTAATTCCACCAACGTTCATCTGCCAGGTGGGTCACTCGCGGAGAGGAAGACAAGGCCGAAGACGCGCCCCCTCCCCCGCCGCCCACGGCTTCGACTCTCGGTGCGCCGCCAGTGGCGCCTCCAATGGGTGGCGCACCAGCAGCGCGGCGTGGCGTGCGCTCGAAGTACGTGGACACATTCGACCACAGTGCGGCTCCGTCTCAGCCAGGAGGCGCCAGCGGGGGCGTGCCACCGCCCGGTGTGCCTGTTGGTGTCCCAGGCGTGCCTGGCATGCCAGTTGTGCCAGCGGGTGGCGGTGCGCCGCCAATGCCTCCCACTGGCTTCTTTGTGCCGCCTGCTGCTGCGGCGGCGGACGTGCACGGAGCGGCGGCGGCGGCAAGGCCACCACGCGACACGGAGTCGCCAGTGCCGCAGCAGACATCGCAGCAGCAGCAGCAGTCTTCACCACAGCAGCCACCAGAGCAGCAGCAGCAGCAGCCGCAGCAGCAGCCATCAGAGCAGCAGCGACAGCAGCAGCAGCCACAGCAGCCACAGCAGCAGCCATCAGAGCAGCAGCAACAGCCGCAACAACCAGAGCAGCAGCAGCAGCAGCAGCTTTCGTGGCAAGGCTACTCAGCAGTGCCAGAGGAGCAAGGCTGGCCAGGCTACTCATCGGAGGCGCGAGTCACACCTGAGCAGCAGCAGCCGCAGCAGCAGGAGCAACAGGCATGGCCCGACTACTCAGCTCCAGCTGCTGCATCAGAGCCCCAGCAGGCGTGGCAGGGCTACTCAGCCGCGCCACAGCAGCAGTCACCAGGTGTGACAGCTGTGGGAGGCGTGAACGCAGAGGCGATCGACCCCATCGCCGCGCTCTCCTGGGGGGTGGAACCTTCAGGGCAGCTTCCTGTTGCGAGCAGCACAGACGCCGCCTACAACAAGCCTGCCGCCACACCTGGCGCTGCCACCAACACAGCACAGTTCGCGTGGGGGTACAGCGCACCTGCACAGCCGTTTGCGCACCAGCAGTGGGGCCAGCCGGCGCCGGAGCAGCAGCAGTGGGCCCAGCAGCCGCAGCAGTACGGTGCACCTGTGCGACTGGAGCAACCATACAATGCTGGCGCACAGTACGGTGCAGCACCTGCTCCGCAGCAGTATGGTGCGCCGGTTGCGCACCAGCAGCAGCAGTATGGCGCCTACCACGGGTACGTGCAGCAGCAGCAGCAGGGACAGGGAGGGCTTGATGCATCAATGGCCGACATCCCGCTGAGCTAACCATTTGTTTTGGGCAGTGCGGCTTGTCCGATCGCACTTGTCCTTGATAGCTAGCCATAAGTCGTAGGCAAGGAAATGGCTTTAGGTGACCATGATGTAGCGTTTGTGTGGTGTGATGCCGCCATGCGTTGGTTGGGTTGGGTCGTCTCTGACACACCAGTGTCCTACGGGCTAGTGAGCTGCGACTCGGCGCGACTCCACGGCTCAGGCTATGGGCCCTGTCCTGTGTCAGTCTCCCAGGCGGGAGACAAGGGAAGCGCGCCGGCGAGGAAG
This sequence comes from Chlamydomonas sp. UWO 241, assembly GCA_016618255.1. Lineage (NCBI taxonomy): Eukaryota > Viridiplantae > Chlorophyta > Chlorophyceae > Chlamydomonadales > Chlamydomonadaceae > Chlamydomonas > Chlamydomonas priscui. Next base: position 312,943 of record VFSX01000154.1, on the reverse strand, counting down.
TGGGGAAGGCGCTGACACGTGGGGAATTGCACAGATGTTCAAGATGATCAGATGGTGATGGAGGACTGCACAGTGCCGATTGGTGGGAGAGGAAGGTGAGAGGGCTTGCGTCCACACCGTTTACACCTAGGAGGTTGCCTGCACCGAGCAACGACTACGGCTCATCAGCCACAGCTCTTTCGACCACCGCCATGGAGGAGCTCTCCCAGGCCCGCGCAACAGCCCAGGCGGAGGAGACGGAGGCAGACGCCCTCCTCGCGGACCTCGGCCCCGCCGTCCTCCTGAACGACCTCATCTTCGCACGGATCTGGGGGCACCTGGACGCAGGCGGCAAGAGGCAGCTGCGATCCGTGGGACGTGCCGTGAGGGCGCTGGCAGACGGTTTGGTCGTGGAACTTCAAATGAACGGCAAACCTGCCTTTGACCTCGCCTCTGCGCTCGCCGTGTGGTCGGACGTTCAGACCCTGGCCGCGGACTGCGATGAGCACAGCTCTGCCATCATCAGCGCCGCGCCGCTACCACGGCTGAGGGTGCTGACTCTGAAGCACACGGTGGGGCGTACGCGTGCCATATATGGCCTTACATACGCATGCGGGGTTTGCATGTCATGCGTTACGAACTGCGCATGGATGGAACGCGTGCCATGCGGGTGTGTGCGCGCTGCATGGTGTGCATGGATGTGCATGGATGGCCATGGCCCAGGCGGCGCCATGATGTCGCCGTGCCCCTATCCAAGGTGGCACGCAGTTCATAGGGCACACCACTCACCTGGAGGCTGGCGCACACGACATGACACGATGCAGCATGTGTCAGGGGACCAACTCACACTCCTGCCTGCCTGCCTGCCACACGTGCCCCTGGATGGTGCAGGGAGGAGGTGCGGAATGGAGTGTGCCCAACCTCAACCGCGTGTCAGGGCTTCAGGAGCTGCGCTTGGCCTACTGCACTACGCCCCCACAGCTGTCACTCCGCCCCCACAGCATCGAGGCTGTCCGTGGTTGCGCCCAGCTGCGGAAGCTTTCTCTCGCTCACAGCAGGGTTGTGGACTTGACGCCACTGCAGGGCTGTCCGGAGCTCGTCATGCTCGACATCGGCAACTGCTCTTGGCTAGAGAGCCTGGAAGGGCTACAGGCGTGCGAAAAGCTGGAAGTCCTCGACATGCACGAAACCTGGCGGGTGAGCAGCATTGCACCGCTTTCTGCGTGCCTTCGGCTGAAGAGGATTTGCATGAGTGCCTGCACGGGTGTTGAGAGCGTTGCGCCGCTCCTGGCGTGTACGGAGCTTGAGGAGCTGATCTTCCGCGGAAGCAAAGTGCAGCCTTCCGAGCTGGCGGCACTCCAGGCTGCGATTCCACAGCTGCGCATGGAAGTGGGCGCTAGGAGACCTATGCAATTCACAGGACCAGGACCAATTCACGTGGCAAAGCTCCTCGCCAGGTTCACAGCAGAAGATGCATAGCGTGCCAGCCTACGCATCGGAGGCGCCAGCCACAGCTGAGCACCTGGAGCAGCAGCAAGAGCAGGAGCACTAGGCGTGCTCGGGCTGCTCAACCCAGCTGCATCAGAGCTGCAGCCGCAGCACCTGCAGGCGTGGCAGGGCTACTCAGCAGCAACACAGCAGCAGCCACCACGTGTGACAGCTGTGGGAGGCGTGACCGCAGAGGCGATCGATCCCATCTCCACGCTGTCCTGGGGGGCGGCACCTTCAGGGCAGCTCCCCACCACGAGCAGCGCGGACGCGGCCGTCAACACGCCTGCCGCCACATCTGGCGGGGCCACCAACGCAGCAGAGCACCTGGAGCAGCCTGCAGCAGGCGTGGCCAGGCTGCTGAACTCCAGCTGCATCAGAGCAGCAGCCGCAGCACCTGCCGGCGTGGCAGGGCCACTCAGCTGCGCCACATCAGCCACCACGTGTGACAGCTGTGGGAGACGTGGCTGCAGAGGCGGCCGACTCCACCGTCGCTAGCGGAAAGAGCAACCTCCGGACCTCCGGAGCGCGCTCCTGGGGGCGTTACCTTCAGGGCAGCTCCCCACCACGAGCAGCGCAGACGCGGCCGTCAACACGCCTGCCGCCACATCTGGCGTGGCCACAAACGAAGCACAGGTCGCGTAGGGCTGCTGCCTCCCTGCACAGCTGTCGGTGCACCCGTAGCAGCAGCAGCAGCACCCGCAGCAGCAGCAAGGCCAGCCGGCGCCGGAGCAGGAGCAGTGGGGCCAGCAGCCGGAGCAGTACAGCGCACCTGTTTCACAGGAGCAGCCATACGATGCAGACACACAGTACGGTGTAGCACCTGCTCCGCAGCAGTACGCTGCGCCTGTTTCGCAGCAGTTTGCAGCTACCACGGGTACGCGCAGCACCAGCGCCAGCACCAGCACCGGCACCTGTACCAGCGCCAGCACCAGCATCAGTACCAGCACCGGCAGGGAGGGGTTGGCGACAATTCCCTCTGAGCTGACGCACCTGAGGCTGCTCCCTGACCGGTGTCTCACTCACCATTAGATTGAGGGTAGTGCGGCTTTCCCACCCGGCGCTGTGCCCGCTTTCTAGTCGTAGTCACGTATGGGCGCATCCCTGGCGTCGGGTGGTCATGATGTGGGGAAGTCTTGAAAGATGTGGTCATGATGTGGGGAAGTCTTTAAGGGGAAGTCTTGAAAGATGTGTTCATGATGTGGGGAAGTCTTGAAAGCTGGATTTGCCGATCTGCTATGAATGCGTTGATTGTGTTTGATTACAGGGGGGAGGGAATCTAAATGACATCATTTGTGTCAGTTTTTCTAGGGAGTGCCATGTTTTTCCCCGTTGCAATGCAAATCCCGACCCCCACTGGCAGGAGGGGCAGGGGGGAGATGCGCGGTACCACTGCGCGAGTCGTTCGGGGGGGAGCACGCAGCGGGGAAGTGGGAGAGGTGACTGTGCCGACACGACACGTACAGTAGGGCTAGCCTCGTTAGGCAGCTCCCTCAATCCCACGCCCCGAGGTTGCGTACTGTAGACTGTAAGCTGTACACTGAGAAGGGCGTCTGTGACGTTCAAGATCACCAAGGCAAGCGCCTCTCCGTCTCATGGTCACCACTTGCAAGTGGAGGCCTGATCATCACTTGCAAGTGGAGGCCTGCACAGCGCTGTGGACTAGCCCGCATGGGCACCCCCAGGGGTGTGTAGCGTCACACTTTGTATATATGTCTCAACATCACGTCGAAGAGGCGCGCAGCGTGCATTTTATGTCCCACTGATCGCGGAAACGTGTGCAGAGCCTGTCTGATGATGACGTTTCAGTTCAAGCCAAACCTTCAGCTCGGCGGCAATGTCGATCGATCCCATTGCCGCGCTCTCCTCGGGGGCAGCACCTCTTAGCAGTGCTGCCTGTGTGGATGCTACCGAGAGCTGTGTGAGCGCCGCCTGTATTATTCGCCTTCAACACGCCTGCCGGAACATATGGCGCGGCCACCAACCGCAGTAGAGATGAGAGTTTTACAATCCACTGTCGGCGGTCACACGTTCGGTTCCAAAGCTCCAGCGGGACTTAGAGAGCAGGCACGAGGCTCACCAAAGAAAGGTGAAGCTACAAAGGTAGCCCACGGTAGCGCGAAACCACGGCGTGGCGGGCACCAAGCAAGCAGCATCACGGTGCAGGCTCCACACCCAACCCCTCCAGTGGCCGGAGGATAGGCCCAAGGTATAAAACCATGAAGGGACCAGAAAGCCCTCCCCCAAACCAGTGGAAGCGGGGCTGGTAGCACACCCGCCGCAACACTCAACTCAGCGACCACAACACACCCGCCAGCGCACGCGTATGACGTCACCTCCCCTCACAGACCCCCCCAGGGGCCTAGGATGTCTTGTTCAGAGTGAGCCCGCCGTCCACCACTCCAACGAAGGGGTGGGTCGGGCCCACCAAACCCGCCCATCCTCGCGGCACCACGCCGCCCGCAGCAAAAGACGCCAGCGCGTCCCACAAATCAATCGTCGCCAGCGCCCCCGCCCGCCCAACCGCCACCGAGCGAGCAGGGGGCACCACACCATCACGCGGGCGAGTGATGCGCCACAGGTGGCAGCGGCCGCGTTCCAGCAGAGGTCGCGTGGAGGCACAGGGCACCTTCACAGCCGTTGGTGCACCCGTAGCAGTCGCAGCAGACGCAGCAGTATGGTGTACTCATTACTTCCTCAACTAGGCGGCCTATCGCCAACTGTGGTCAACAGGCGGTAATATTTAGTTTCCCAATGAGTACATCAGGCGCTGCTTGCAGCGCACCGTCAAATTTACGACCATTTCCGCCGAAATGTGTAAAGTTTGCGATTTTAGCATTTGTTTTGCCAAAAATCGTCAAAAACAAAACGCCAAGAAAGGCAATAGGCGGTGATAATGATGATGGATGTTTCAGTAGGTTATCATTCATCTGAATCAATTGAGAAAGCACTGGGTGCACTTGTTGCACCTTTTGGTGGGCCTTGTGCCTATTAGTCCAGCTGGAACTTTGGAACTAATTGTGACCGCCGGCAGTGGATGTGTAACAATAATCTCTCTTGTTGCACAGCAGCTGTGCGGCGGCTACCATTGTGGCTACCAAGCGTTTGCTGCCGCTGCGGTAGGGGACCTGGGGGCGTGCCCACGCCCTTTCCAGAGTTGGGGTTCCCTACCACCAACAGCCAGCCATCTCAGTAAGGTACTCGGGCCATACGCGCCGAGCACGGTCTTATACGCCTCTATCTAGACATGTCCCTGACTGGGACATCCACCACCATGGATCGCAGCAACACGTCTTCACACCAGGGAGGATTTGACATGTCGATGGCCACCATCCCGCTGATCTGACGCACCCGAAGCCGTCCACTGCTCAGTACTGATGATGCACAGTGCTGCTTCACTGGTGCTTCTCCAATCCTACGCCAAAACAACCAGCAGGCGATGGACTTTTAAGTTGAGATCATGATGAACCGCGCATCCAACTAAATGCAGTCAAGACGTGGTACAGCCTCCGGAAGTTCCAGCAGGTGCCTGCTGGCGCGCCTGCCCACGTGCACAAGCCCCACCCAAATCCCAACGTCTGATCCGCGCCATGGAATTCGGTCATAACGTCTGAGACGGTCCAGGGTGCGCCTCAGGCGGTGGTGGGCGCCTGAGGCGGTCGGTGTGGCGCCTGATCATGAGGTGGTTTGGATAACGCCTAAGGCGACGCCTGAGGTGATCGTGGGTGCGCCTCAGGCGGCGCCTAAGGCGGTCGGAGCGCCTGAGGCGCCGCCTGATCCGCGCCATGGAATGCGACGCTTGAGGCGCCGCCTCGGGCGTTGTGAATGTGGTAGGGAAGCGCCTCATCGCTCGGGACCCACCTCGGGACCCCGTTTCCAACGATGCAGCACCGAAGTTTATTTATTCGCTGCGCATACGCGCACCACGGAACTCGCTGCAAACAATCAGTGCCGAAATCACGCGAGCGCATGTCCTGGTGCGCCTCCTCTCATCTGCCGCCCAGCGGCTGGCCCTCCGTCTCCGGCTGGCGTGGATGACGCTGCCCAAGAGCAGCACAGGTGGCAGATCCTGGATGGGCTTGCGTGAACATGGGCCAGGGCTGTGGGTGAGTGCGTTTGAGTGCATATGGGAGGATGCACGAGACACCACGAGTCGTGCACACGCACCCCGCCGCGGTCGAGCCCATGGGTCGAGCCAGTGCGCGTGTGCATGCGACGGTCTCCGCACATGGGCAGCGTTGGCCATCTGGGCGCCAGCAAGTGTCATCCATGGATGCTGCCTTGATCTGCGCACCCAGGAGGTGGGTGGGGCGCGCATACGCACAGGCGAATGGCGGCGGGTGCCATGCAAAGGCGCGCATGGGCGCGCACTCAGCTGAGTCCAACCCATTACGCCGACGACATGCACATCCCACGCACCTGTCTTTCAGATCTCCATGCGTCACTCGCCTTCGGTTTACACTCGTGAGGGCCCGAGCGTCATGCTGGTCGAAACTCGGCTCCGCAGATTCCAGGGGGAGCGTCGTGACGTGCGACAGACATCCCGCTTGCGAAATGGAGGCGTGCGTGGTGGGTTGGGTGGGATGCACTGCGGGACGACTGGTCGAGCGATCGCTCCTCCTCGCGAGGTGGTGAGCACACACTTTTGAGCACCATCGCGGCCATACACCGCACTTCGCGGCCCTACACCTCACCACACCTGCTACAGCGATCACACGCCACGTAGAAGTCTTACTCTTGCCGCTTCTGGTCTGAGGCGTCTTCGGTCGGTTTTGTCGACTCCGTCTTGTCGCCTCCACTGCCTGTCTTGTCGACTCCGTCTCCGCCTTGGCTAGCCGCCCAGGACAACCTCGCGATTGTCGTCGTCTGAACCACGTGTCTTGAAGCACATCAAACCTTGACGTGAGTCGCGTGATGATGCATGCCTGCGTGCGCATGGCGACGGCAGCAGCTGGCCAGCCACGGTCGTGTGCTCATCAGCGCCTGGCTGCAGAATTGCGAGCCATGCCATGCGATGATAGAGCCGGCCAGAAATGCCACCCTGCCTGCGTGCGTCGGCCAACATATAACATGCACCCGCCATGCGCCCCATGCATGCCGCTCGACCCATGCCCCGTCTGCATCGCCTGCCCCCAGGACTTCTCGGCGTGACTCCCCAACACTGGCCGGTTACATCATCGCTGCACCTGACCCGTAGTGAAAAGTCTTCACAGCTCACGATGCGACTGGCAGCATTTATTGTTCTCGCTGTGGCGACCCAGCTCGTCGCAAGCGCCACTGCTGGCAATGTCGCCATGAGCATCCCTGCCTGGTCGCTGCTATCCCAGGCCCCGGTTGCCACGGGCCCTGGGCTGGCATCGATCGACGACATCGAGGGCGTGTCCAGGAGCCAGAACAACGAAGACCTCCACCTATTCACAAAGTACTTTTGCGGTGTCAGGAATGGCACGTTCCTCGAGCTTGGGGGCCTGGATGGTCTGCGCTTCAGCAACACGTTCGCTTTGGAGCTCGGCCTTGGCTGGAAGGGCGTTCTGATCGAGCCAAGCCCCGAGGGCTACCTCGCAATCACAAAGAACAGGCCAGACGTGTTTGCGGTCCACGCAGCAGTGTGCAAGGATCCGACGCGTGTACACTTTGTAAATAATGGGCCTGTTGGTGGCGTCCTGGAGTTCATGGGAGACGGCTTCATCAGGAGGTGGTACCCTCACCTGGCAGAGATGCCAATGGCCGAGCGAGCCGCCCACCCCGCTGTCAGCGCAATCATGTGTGTGCCGCTGCCTTCCCTTCTGGAGCACACGTCCATCGCGCACTTCAACTTCTGGAGCCTGGATGTGGAGGGCGGCGAGCTGCAGGTGCTCAACGCAGTCGACTTCAGCCAGCTTACGTTTGATGTGATTGTAGTCGAGGCAGACGGGCACAGTCCAGAGAAGGACGCAGCGGTCAGGGCCATCCTCGAGAGCAACGGGTACGAGTTTGATGAGCACATCATAACCAACGATTGGTTTGTGCGGAAGTCCTGGACGCGGATGCCATGCTGACGACGTCTCAGCACGACCTGTGTGGCATCACGGATGATGAGAGAGGCGATGGCTGCAGGTTTACAGGCCTGCAGTCAGTATCCTGGGGGGGGGGGGGGATTGCGGATGATGAGGGAGGCGATGGTTGCAGGTTTACAGGCCTGCAGTCAGCATCCTGGGGGGGGGGATTGCGGAAGATGACTTGAGAGGCGACCTGCCAGAAGGAGGGGAGGTGGCTGATGACGGCAGACAGGGGGACATCAGAGCACGCACATATGGGAGTACAGGGGAGCGTGCCATCACCAGCACGAGCACATCAACGCATCCATGATGACGCGACCATGCGCATTCACCATCAGTCTGCCTGGATGTGAGGGCTCTTAATTGAGCCTGACAAGTTGGGCCTACTAGCTGAAGTGATTGCTGCTAGGGGATCTCAGGGGATCTCTCAATTTCAAGGAGTGTAACGCACCACTGAGCCGGGCACACTCACTACTGAGCCTTGTTCTGTGACGGCCGCCACTGTGCCTCCCTCTCTATTCCGTTTCTGCCGCCACTGCGACTCTTTTCTGTTACTGCCGCCCTACCAAAATCCCAACGTCTGATCCGCGCCATGGAATGCGGTCATAACGCCTGAGACGGTCTGGGGTGCGCCTCAGGCGGTGGTGGGCGCCTGAGGCGGTTGGGGTGGCACCTGAGGCGGTTTGGATAACGCCTGAGGCGACGCCTGAGGCGATCAGGGGTGCGCCTCAGGCGGCGCCTCAGGCGGTCGGAGCGCCTGAGGCGCCGCCTGATCCGCGCCATGGAATGGGACGCCTGAGGCGCCGCCTCAGGGGTTGTGAATGTGGCAGGGCTGCCGCGACGAGCGCCAGCAATCCAAGACACCCCTGACTCTCCAGCGCGCGCAGCACGCGTGAGGTGGGAGCGAGGCCAGAGTCTGACATTCGCCATGTCATGACACACACGCACACACGGGTAGTATCATCAGTGGTGGCAGCCGCTTCCGGCGCCTTCGAACTCGATGCAGCAGTCTCCACAGTAGTTCCGCGACTCCCTCTGCGCCACGACACGTCGCGTGTACGGGGCAGAAGCGAGAGTCTAGAGGAGGGAGTGCCTGCTCACGTACGAGGAAGATGAAGAGGCTTGCGTTCACACTGTCCACACTGCACCCCCTGTGCAACGAAGCGACGCCATAATTCAAACATGGCCAAGCACCCGCTCGCCCAGCCCCGTGCAGCATCAAACGCAGCCCAGACTGAGGCGGCGGACCTCCTCTCTTATCTCGGCCCCGTCGTCCTCCTGAACGACCACCTCTTCGCACAGATCTGGGGGCACCTGTGCGCAGTCGACACACGCCAGCGAGCCGTGGGTCGTGGCGTGAAGGCGCTGGCAGATGATTCGGTCGTGAATCCGACCATGCACTTCAAACCACCCACCGACCTAGCAGCAGCGCTCGCACTATGGCCGCGCCTTCACAGTTGCTTGTTTTATTTGTGTTTTATTTATGATGTGTGTGTGGGGGAGGTGGGGGGGAGGTGGAGGCCAACAAATGAGTCCAATACACTGTAAAATCGATGCCATATGAATCTGCATAGCAATTTGTGACCTCAGTCCGCAGTGGCGGTCGTGCTCGCGGCGTTGCCCACTGCCTGGGTCGAGGCGGCGGCTGGTGGTGCTGCCCTCACGGTGCTCCGCCCGCTCCTCCAATTCAGCCCCCTCCCCCAGGAGGGGGAGCGCGCTGCTGTGGTGGAGATCCTCCGCCTGGTCGGCTGGCAGCTGCCAGGTATCATCACGCCGGCTGGCTGGCGGCGTGGGCGGCCTGGCCTGCGCTCCACAGCTGCCCAGCCTGCTCCCCAGCCTGCAGCTGCCGGGGGCGGCGCCGCGGGTGAGCCTTGGTAGGTGGGGTTTGCGCAAGGCCCGGGCGTGGTGGGGAAGCTGACGTGCAAGCTGGCGGTGGCGCTTCAGCTGCGGGCGGTGGTGGACGAGTTGCGGGTGCGGCGGGCGGCCACAGTGGAGGCGGCTGTGGCGCTGGACCACGGGCCGCACGGGGGCCCCCGCGCGTCCGACGTGCAGGTCTGCGCGGGGCTGCGCGGCCTGGAGGCGGCGGTGCCGGCGCTGTGGCGGGTGCCGCTCCTCAATGCCCGCAAGGAGCCCATCTGGCGGCTGTGGGTGAGTGGTTTCCACAAGCAGGCTGCGCTGGGTGTGCCCGAGTGCCCGTGCTGGTGGCGGTGCTGTGAGGAGGACGGGCCGCCGGCAACGGCGTGGCATGCGCACTGCTTCTGGGGGTGCCCGGTGGCAGAAGCGGTGGTGGTGGCGGTTGCTGCTGCCCTTCCTGCCCCTACCCCGGTTGTCGCATGCTGCCAGGTGTGGCTGCTACAGCCTCCCCCTGGGGTGCGGCCAGGTGTGTGGGCGGTGGTGGCCGCGCTCGTGGTAGACGCAATGGAACGCGGCTGCTGCCACCTGTGGCGCATCACTCGCCCGCGTGATGGTGTGGTGCCCCATGCTCGCTCGGTGGCGGTTGAGCGGGCTGGGGCGCTGGCGACAATTGATCTGTGGGACGCGCTGGCGTCTTTTGCTGCGGGCGGCGTGGTGCCCAGGGTTGCACGGTACGTGAGTACGCGTACGTACGTATTCTTTCGTACGTACGTACGTACGTACGTGAGGGAGTGTATATACGTACGCCCTGTACGCAGCACTATGCGCCTTTTACTTGAAACACAAAAACGGCCATAACTCACGCTTCTGTGCTTGGATCGAAACCATTCCACTTGCATTGAAAAGCTTGTAACAGGGGCTATCCATATTACTGCTCGTATGCAGCAGTGCACTGCAGTAGGGGGTTGGGCCTTGGGTTCTGCTGCAGCACCACGCGCGTGCGCTTGCAACGATGCACACAACAACGGACGCAACTCCCTGCCTCTGCCTGGATTTGAACCATTCTACTTGCATTGGAAAGCTTAAAACACGGGGTATCTGTATGAACTCAGTATGCAGCAGTGCAATGCAGTAGGGGGGCATGCCTGCAGGGGAGCTATAGCACACCACGCGCGCACGCGCTCGCACAGCACCAAAAACAAAAACAGCAACTCCCTGCCCTCCAGGTCGCCACCTACTAGAGCGCACTGAATAGCCCTTTCTGTCAGCTTTCCAATGCATGTTTAACGGTTGCGATCCAAGCACAGGAGCGTGAGTTCTGGCCGTTTTTGTGTTTCAAGTAAAAGGCGTATAGTGCTGCGGCGTCCCGATTTTCGCACGCGTACGGCCAGCGTATTCCCATAAATACGTACCTACGTACGCTCCAGACCCGAAATACTTACGTACCGTGCAAACCTGGTGGTGCCGCGGGGATGGGCGGGTGTGGTGGGCCCGACCTACCCCTTCGTTGGAGTGGAGTGGTGGACGGCGGGCTCACTCTGAACAAGATATCTTAGGTCCCTGAGGGGGTCTGTGAGGGGAGGTGACGTCATACGCGTGCGCTGGCGGATGTGCTGTGGTCGCTGAGTTGGGTATTGCGGCGGGTGTGCCACCAGCCCCGCTTCCACTAGTTTTGGAGGGGGGGGGGGCTTTCTGGTCCCTTCATGGTTTCATACCTTGGGCCCGCTCTCCAGCCACTGGAGGGTTTGGGTATGGAGCCTGCACTGTGGTGCTGCTTGCTTGGCGCCCGCCACTACATGGTTGCCGCTACCGTTGGCTACTTTTGTAACTTGACCTTTTTGGTGGGCCTCGTGACTGCTCTCTTAAGTCCCGCTGGAGCTTTGGAACCGAACGTGTGACTCTCGGCAGTGGATTGTAAAACTCTCATCATCAGACCCAGTCAAAAATGAACCCAATCCAAATCAAATGTGTGGACAGAAAAACAACCACAAAGCGTAATCTTCTTACATCTTGGCGTATTACCAACCAGAGGTCATCATGCTCTCATCGAGTGCCGCGGGTGTGGCGACAGCTCCATCGATGCGTTCGTTGCGACCACACACGCGGCTGGCCGCTCCACGCTCGGTCGCGTGTGTGCGCCTGGGTGCAACCTGGCGATGCAGGCAGGCGCCCTACGGTGTGGCGCCGCTCGCTGCCACGACCGCTGGAGCCAGTGCCACTGCAGCGCCTGCTGCATGGCGCCGTCCATGCGCCCAGCCCATGCGGCCGCCCCATGCGACCCCCCAGCACGCCGCCTGCACCAGGCGTGGCAGCAGCATCGTCAGGAGCACAGGCGACAGCAACAACATCGGCAGCGCCGCCCCGCTGGTCCTGCCGCCGCCGTCTCGCACAGAGTCTCTCCTGCTGGCCTTTCTCGCTGCACAGGTCAGTGGGGGCCCCATCACACCCATGAGAGAGTAGTGTTACACATCCACTGCCGGCGGTCACAATCAGTTCCAAAGTTCCAGCGGGACTATCAGACAGCAGGCACAAGGCCCACCAAAAAGGTCAAGCAAGAAAAGTAGCCCACAGTAGCGCCACCCACGCTAGGTGGTGGGCGCCAAGCAAGCAGCACCGCAAGCCAGGCACCAAACTCAGTCCTGAAGCAGCCAGAGGCAGACCCCAGGTAAAGCCGGCTGTAAAGCCAGGACCATGAAGGGACCAAGAAGGCCCACCCCCAACCACCCGAAAGCGGCCAAACACGGCACCCGCCGCAACACTCAACTCAGCGACCACACTGCACCCGCCACCGCGCGCGTGTGGCGCCACCTCCCAGAGGGTTTTTACAATCACAGGCCGGCGGTCACAATCAGTTCCACAGTCCCTGATGGTGATGAATTTAACAGTCGTGGTTGACGCACCTAACAGGCAGCGTATCCGACCTTGCTCAGCGTCCATCGCCAGAGCACTACCGACAGGTGGCCTGCTACTAGTTTTGAGGGCCATTGGGGCCGGGTGGGGCTAGGCAGGGCACTCAGCCCCCTCAGATCAGACTTGTTCCCGCGGGGGCACGGCCGGGGTTCACAGGCCCGGGGGATCGCGCCCCCTGGACCTCCATCGTAGCGGCAGCAAACGTCAATCTCCTCCTCCTGCCTCCTCCATCCCTAATATGCGCGAACCAACCCCATCCAACCCCGACCGTAGTACGTAGGCCTGTGTGTGGCCCGGCTGTGCCCCAGGGGGGGGGGAGGTGGATCTGGGGGCCCCAGTTCCCTGTCTAGGCCCAACCCATGAGGCCCCCGCCAGAGATGTAGGAAGTGTGTCAGAAGGGATCCTCCTCTAGCGGACCAACCAGCCAAGAAGCATCCTCCCGAGGCGGAGGCAGCAGCAACACCAATCCCCCTGCATTTTGTTCACTGGGGCTGCGCCCCACGTAGCCCGCGAAGCCCCCCAGAAGTGACTGAGCGGAGGGCGGGACCTGCCCGAACCTCTGTCCGCACAAGCGAACCCAAAAGGCCCACTGCCCTTTTTTTCTGCTATGCCAAACGCGGACCCCCCCCCCTTTCGCCGATTTCGCGTCTGCCTGGTCAGTCAAGGGCTCAAAAGTTTCATCGCCCCCGGCCAGTTCCTACATCACTGGCCCCCACCACCATGGTGGCCACCAGTAGCCAGCCAGCTGTCTGAAGTGCTTGTGCGCTGTGCGCCTAGCAAGGTTGAATACGCGTCCCACACAACTGTACAGCCGATGATGACGCCCTCAGTGCTGCAGCCTGGCTGGCGCCACCCCCGAACAAACCCTGCCGCTGTGTGCTCTCTTCGAACACACACTGAATACTACCCTACCCTGGGCCCTACCCTGGACATTCACAACGCCTGAGGCGGTGCCTGAGGTGTCCCACTCCATGGCGCGGATCAGGCGGCGCCTCAGGCGCTCCGACCGCCTGAGGCGCCGCCTGAGGCGCACCCACGATCGCCCCAGGTGTTCGCCTTAGGTGTTATTCCACCCGCCTCGGGCGCCACACCGACCGCCTCGGGCACCCACCACCGCTTAAGGCGCACCCCGGACCGTCTCAGACGATATGCCCGCATTCACTTGCGCGGATCAGACGTTGGGATTTTGGAAGGGCTGTCTGCCAAGTTTTGAACAGTCCTAGTCCTATAACCACCACCCAGTCTCATCCGAATCAACCCTCACAAACCTGCCCCACAGGCATCGTCCTCCCTAGCTGCTCAGTGCCTCGTGGAGAGGGTCGTTGACCTCTACCTGACAGGTAAGGCCGCGCTTGGAGTCTGGCTAGTGTCAAGTGTCAGTTTGTTGTATGTGCGTGAGTGTGTGCGAAGCTGTGTTCCAGATACGCGCGTGTGTGTGTGTGTGTGTGTGCGTGCGCGTGTGTGTATGTGTGTGTGTGAGTGTGTGTGTGTGTGTGTTTGTGTGTGTGTGGGTGCGTGTGGTGTGTCGCCACTGAGTACCTCGTCGAGAGGGTCGTCGACCTCTACCTGACAGGTCAGTCCTCGCTTGGATTCTGGCTATTGTCCAGTGTCAGTTTATTGTGCGCATGTTGTGTGCGAAGCTGTGTGCCAGATACGCGTGTGCGTGCGTGTGTGTGTGTGTGTGCGTGTGTGTGTGTGTGTGTGGTGGTGGTGGTGTGTGTGGGGGGGGGGGGGCATGGCGCTGCCCAGTGCCTCGTCAAGAGAGGGTCGTGGACCTCTACCTGAAATGTGCATCAATGATGCAGCAGTGAGCCTGCATCGTGGTCTACCTGAAATGTGCGTTGCCGCTTGGCTTCTGGCTATCATGCTGCCCTGATGTGTGCTGTGCATGCAGCAGTGAGCCTGCATCGTGGTGTGTGTCGTGGTCGTGTGCCGTCATCATCTTGCACCACATGTGTGTGTGTGTGTGTGTGTGTGTGTGTGTGTGTGTGTGTGTGCGTGTGTGTGCTTCTTTGCGTGTGTGTGCCCAGTGCCTCGTCGAGAGGGTCGTCGACCGCTACCTGACAGGTAAGGCCTCGCTTGGATTCTGGCTACTGTCAAGTCTCAGTTTGTTGTGCGCATGCTGTGTGCGCAGCTGTGTGCCAGATACGCGTGTGTGTGTGTGTGTGTGTGTGCGTGTGTGTGTGTGCAGGCGAGACCTATGCTGGCGTGTGCCTAGACCTGTGACTGCCTCTCGCCACAGCGGGCGCCGGTGGCAACATCCCCTCCTCTCCTCTCCTTTCCACCCACCCCCAACCAGACTTCCAACTATTTCCAACCCCCTCCCCTCGTATTACTTGCAGTCGAGAACTACGCTGGTGTCTGCCTAGACCTGCGTCTGTCTCTCGCGGCGGCGGGGGGCCGGCATCCCCCACTCCCCTATCCACCCACCCCCCAATCGGACTTCCAACTATTTCCAACCCTCACCCTTCCTAATATTCGCAGGCAAGATCTATGCTGACTCGTGCCTAGACCTGCGACTGTCTCTCGCGGTCTCGGGCGCCGGCGGCGGCATCCCTACCTCTCCTATCCACTCCACCCAGACTGGACTTTCAACCATTTCCAACCCTCTCCCCTCCTAAACGTTTTGCAGGCAAGAATTATGCTGGCCTCTGCCTAGACCTGCGGCTGTCACTCGCGGCGGCGGGCGCCGGCGGCGGCATCCCTACCTCTCCTATCCCCTCCCCTCAAACTGAACTTCCAACTACTTCCAAAGCTTTCCAGTCCTTATCTGCAAGCGAGACCTATGCTGGCGTGTGCCTAGACCTGCGTCTGTCTCTCGCAGCGGCCGGCGCCGGCGGCGGCAGCATCTCCTACTCTCCTATCCACTCCACCCAACTGTTTCCAGCCCTCTCCCCTCCTAATATTTGCAGGCGAGACCTATGCTGGCGTGTGTCTAGACCTCCGACTGTCTCTCGCAGCGGCGGGCGCCGGCGGCGGCGGCAGCGGGGCCGCTGACGTGGGCGACGTTCTGCCAGCGTGGGTTGCACTGGTGATGCTCACGCTGCAGGTGGGAGGTTGCTGGGTGGTTGCTGACACATGTGGGAGGTTGCTGCGTGGTTGCCGGGTGCTTGCTGACACTGCACATGCGAGGTCGCTGGGTGGCTGCTGACTCTCTCCACATGTGGGAGGTTGCTGGGTGGTGACTGGGCAGTTGCTGTGGAGTCGCTTGCGATGGTGGCGCTGCGGTCGGTTGCTGGTGACGCTGAATCTGCATGCAGTTGCTGGGTGGTTGCTGGCGATGCTGACTCTGCAGGCGGGAGGTTGCTGGGTGGTTGATGGGTGGTTGCTGACTCACTCCACATGCTGGGTGGTTGCTGTGGACGAGTGAATCAGCCTGCTTTCGGGGTTTGCAGCTTGTGTGGGTCGCGCTGGTGATGCTGACTGTGCAGGTGGGAGGTGGGTGGTTGCTGGGTGGTTGCTGACTCAATCCAGATGTGGGTTGTTGCTGGGTGGTTACTGGGCGGTTGCTGTGGAGTCGCTTGCGATGGTGGCGCTGCGGGCGGTTGCTGGTGACGCTGACTCTGCATGCAGTTGCTGGGTGGTTGCTGGTGATGCTGACTCTGCAGGTGGGAGGTTGCTGCGTGGTTGCTGGGTGGTTGATGACCCACTCCACATGTGGGAGATTGCTGGGTGGTTGCTGGGTGGTTGCTGGATGGTTGCTGGGCGTGGACGAGTCTAGTGACTCCGCCTTCTTTGGGGGTTTGCAGCCGGCGTGGATCGCGCTGGTGATGCTGACCGTGCAGGTGAAAGGTTGCTGGGTGGTTGCGGGGTGGTTGCTGAATTTGCATGTGGGAGGTTTCTGACCGCGGGGGTCTGGTGTCTCAAGGTGCTGGGTGGTTGCTGGTGATGCTGACTCTGCAGGTGGGAGGTTGCTGGGTGGTTGCTGCAGGTTGCTGGGTGGTTGATGACACTGCATGTGGGAGGTTGCTGGGCTGTTGCTGGGTCGTTGCTGACCCTGCATGTGGGAGGTTGCTGGGTGGCTGATGACGCTGACGCTGCGACGTTGCTGCGTACGAGTGTGTGCTGTCTGGTGATGCTGCTGCAATACCCATGGCCGACCCTTGCCAGACTCTTCCTCTTTCCCTCGCTTTGACTCTTGCGTCGCTGCTCTGATGCTGCCGCCTCAGGAGGAACTTGGCGTGGGTGGTAGTGTCAAAGTGGCGTACGCCGCTTGTGATGTCTCCTTTTCTCTCACCTCCCTCTCTCGCGACTCTCCGCCACGCTCTGCCACTGTCTGGCTGTCCCTCCCTCCCCTTATCCCTTTTGTCGCTTCTCTGATGCTGCTGTAGTAGGACCCTTGGCTGACCTTTGCCTCGCTCTTTCTCTTCCCCTCCCTCTATATCTTTGGACTGTGCTCCGATCATGTTCCTGCCTCTGCGGGAGCGTGGCGTGGGCCTTAGCAAAACGTGGCTGCTGCTGCAGGGGGGGGGGGCCATGGGTCTGAAATCCCTGCCCTCCTGTGCTGCTGTGTCTATTTGTCTCTCGTTCCCCGTCTCTCATCTCTCTCGCTCCAACACTCTGTCTGTCCGGCTGTCTCTCTCCCCTTATCCCTTTCGTCGCTTCTCTTATGCTGCTGTAGTAGGACCCTTGGCTGACCTTTGCCTCTCTCTTTCTCTTTCCCTCTGGTAGGCTGGCGCGCTGCGTGGCCTTGCGGGCTCTACTAGTAGAGCTCCCATAGACGTGTAGTCTAGGCCTTAACTCACGCCCCGGGGTCCTCCGGGCGCGTACATGTAAAAACTGTAAAACCTTCCCTTCCCTCTCTCTATATCTTTCAGCTCTGCTCTGATCACGTTCCTGTCTCTGCGGGAGCGTGGCGTGGGTTTTAGCAAAACGTGGCTGCTGCTGCAGGGGGGAGGGGGGGGCAGGAAAGTTTTGGGGCATGGGGTCTGAAATCGACCGACGTACCCCCCCCCCTGTGCTGCTGTTTCTCTGTCTCTCGCTCCCCGTCTCTCATCTCCCTCGCTCCGACCCTCTGTCTGTCCGGCTGTCCCTCCCTCCCCTCATCGCTCCTGACGCTGCTCTGATGCTGCTGTAGTAAGACCCTTGGCTGTCCTTTGCCTCTCTCCTTCTCTTTCCCTCTGGTAGGCTGGCGCGCTGCGTGGCCTTGCGGGCTCTACTAGGAGAGCTCCCATAGACGTACAGTCTAGGCCTTAACTCACGCCCCGAGGTCCTGCGGGCGTGTACATGTAAAAACTGTAAAACTTTCTCTTTCCCTCTCTCTATATCTTTCGACTCTGCTCTGATCACGTTCCTGCCTCTGCAGGAGCGTGGCGTGGGTTTTGGCAAAACGTGGCTGCTGCTGCAGGGGGAAGGGGGGGGCAGGAACATTTTGGGGCATGGGGTCTGAAATCGACCTACCTACCCCCCCCCCCCCTGTGCTGCTGTGTCTATCCGTCTCTCGCTCCCCGTCTCTCATCTCCCTCGCTCCGACACTCTGTCTGTCCGGCTGTCTCTCTCCCTCATCGCTCCTGACGCTGCTCTGATGCGGCTGCTGTAGGGCCCTCGCCCAACGCCCTCTCCCCGCCTCTCTCTCGTTCTACCTCTCCCTTCCTTCCATCTCCCCCCCCCCTGCCGCTCTCTCTCTGCCTCGTCCTCTATCTCCCCCCCTCCCTCTCTGCTTCTCCCTCTCTCTCCCTCCAGCCATCATCCGACGCCGCCAATGCTGCCGCAGGAGCTGGTCGTTGGCTGCGGCGTCACGCCGCCGATGCTTTGTACATTGATCTCTCTCTCTGGCTCGCACCTCTCTTGTCTTCCACTCTGTCTGGCTGCAGTGGTTCCCCTGCGAGCCGTATACCGCTCCGAGCCGGATTTCCCATTTCCCAGAAAACCACCCCTCACTTAGTGGGTGAGGGCGTGGAGCGATGCGTTGGAAAGCTCTCACCGAGAGCAGCACAACGGCACGTGCTGCATGAATACCCGCTGTGTATTGTGCCTGGTATGAGCGGTCAAAGTTGCTGGAGCCGGCAAAGAACTAAGTACTAACATCCTTCCCAGGGACCACTGCCTGTCAGTCCATATCTCTCCATGTGGTCCTCCTGACGTCCGCCTACGCTGTTCCATCTGCAGGAGCTGGGCGTGGGTGGAAGTGTGGGGACACCGACCCTGCCGCTCGAAGTGAGCGCATCGCTGGAGCAAGGGCGCTTCCTGCAGGTGTGGAGAAAATAGTGTGGAGTGGACTGTGTGGAGTGTGTGGAGTGGTGGAGTGGAGTGCTTGAAGTGTGGAGTTTGTGGAGTGGTGGAGTGGAGTGTGTGGGGTTTGTGGATTGTGTGGTGTGTGGAGTGGGGAGTGGGGAGTGGGGAGTTAGTGGCGGTGGAGTGTGATGTGCGGCGACTGTTATTTCATCTTGCAGGCTTGATATTGTCTTGTTCGCAAGGAACAAGGAAGCCCTAGCCCAGACACCCTCGAAGTGAGTGCCTCGCTGGGGCTGGGGCACGTCCTGCAGGTACAGTGACAGTTACATCGGCTTTCCAGCAAAGACCACCTCTAGTGCTAGTACCACCGCCTAGACCCAAGTCCAGTTCTGGCCCTAACAATTACTTGTGAGGGGCAGAAGCCACCAGCCGGCTGCCTGCCAACGTGTAGTCCCAGAGCAAACAGGAGAGCCATTGTGCGACGCCTCCAAAATAGGTCCTTACTGCTTCCAGGGGATAGGGGGTCAAGTGGCGCTTGCCAATCTAGATTGCAATCTACTTGACCGCCGAGGTGGAGGGGCCGGCGCCTGAGGGGCAGCCGGACACCACAGCTCTCCACCCGACCCTGTCCTGAGCACGCACAAACGCCGTGTCCGAAAAAGTCTTCCAATCAGAACGAGTGCCACTAGTTTCGCCTAGGTCCTGCAGGTGTGGGAAACAGAGTGTCGAGAAGAGTGTGGATTTTGAAGAGGAGCGTGGAGCGTACGTGCGGCCGAGTGAAGCTTGAGTTTGGCTGTGTGTGGGGGGGAGGGGGACCTCCGTGTGGGGTAGTCTAGCCGGCGGGAGCGGCAGTCTACCGCGATCGCGATCCGGCGCTGCGCTGCAGCTTTTGCTGCTGTGCCCCTGTCTTCTTAGCTCCTGTCCCACTGGTTGAGGGGGCGCTGCCACCTGTGTGTGTGCGTGTGTGTGTGTGTGTGTGCACGTGTGTGTGTGTGTGTGTGTGTGTGTGTGGTCTCGAGTACCATTTCAGTTGGTCTCGAATACGATTTACACCCTCTAGTAGAAGAGTTATTAGGCTGGCTGAAAAAACACATGTTGCTTGCTACCTGTTACGTGCGTGTGTGTGTGTGTGTGTGTGTGGTGTGTGTGTGGTGTGTAGGGGGGGCGTCACCAATCCATACTCAACATGCCCAGGAAAGAGGCCTGACAACCTGAACCCCCTATCCAGCATACCCGCATTCTCCGCGGCATGCTTTGGAATGCAGGGCGTGCGCGGCTACGGGCATACCCACAAGCATGCACGCACACACGCACACACGCACCCCTCCCACAGACACACCTACACCCACACCACACACGCTTGCTTGCTTGTGCGCGCGCACACACACACACACATACACGCATGCACCCACACCCACACACACCCCCACACACACATACACACACACTTACACACATGCCCCCCCCCCTTCTCCCCCCCCACACACAGGGCATGCGCGGCTATGTCAAGAGCACGCTGATGCAGTATGACAGCGGTTTCACTGTGTCGCGGATGCAGGTACCGTAGTCTTGCTCGGCCTTCCCGCGTAATACAGTCCGAAAACGCCCCGCAAAGGCTCCGTAAACGTGAAGTTAAGTCCGAAAACGCCCCGCTAAGGAAAAAAAGAAGCCCCCGGCGGGATTCGAACCCGGATCAACGCTCTACAGGCCCTGAAAAAAGCCACCGCGAAGGCAGCACTAAGCCAAAATTATGTCGCAAAACGCCCCGCAAAGGCCTAAAATTCCAAATAAAGAGGGCCTTTAGTGGACCCCCGGGAAGGCTAAGCGAGACTACGGTAGGCAGTTCTTTTGTTTTCAGTGTCTCTAGTTATTTTCTGGGAGCTGGCGCGCGGACCTACATCCCGTTGACCGCCTTAACTGCTGCCTTAGCGTCGACCATGGGCCGTCAAATATCGGTGATTGCCAAGCTCGTGACGAGCTCTATCTGATGGGATCGTGAGACCATCAAGCAACGTGGTTGGTTGAGCTCTATCTGATGGGATCGTCAGAAGCCACATGGCTCCCAATGGCTCGGAGGAGAGATCTGGGGGCCGGTGCCCTGTCTAGGTCCAGCCCCGACCCAATAGACCCCCACCACTGGTGGCCAGCCACATGTCTGTAGCGCTCGGGCGCTATACGCCGAGCAAGGTCGAATACGCTGCCGGTAGGTGACGTCACACACGACTGTAAAATCCATCATCAGGAGCCCAAAACAAAATCACTGCAGGTAGGGATCTCTCAGGATCCCAGACGAGTTTGTATCACAGGCTGCGAGGCCTCCCTGGCGTGCACCTCATTTTTTCAAGCACTGATGCAGTATGACAGCGGTTTCACTCTTGTCGCGGATGCAGGTAGGGCAGTGTCCCCCTGGGAAGGATTTGAGTAATTATTTATTTCCCGGCTCCAGCACCTTTGATCGCTCATACCATGCGCAATACATAGCGGGTGTTCACGCAACGCGTGCCGTTGTGCTGCTCTCGGCAATACCTTTCCTTTACGCATCCCTCTACGCCCTCTCCCACAAAGCGTGGCGTGGTTTCTAGGAAATTGGAAACCTGGCCTGGAGAGGTATGCGGTGTGCGGGGGCATCACTGAGGTAGGGCTCTCTCAGGATCCCAGACTAGTGCATCTAACAGGCTGCGAGGCCTCCCTGGATCTCTCAGGATCTCTCAGGATCTCTCAGGATCTCTCAGGATCATCTCTCAGGATCATCTCAGGATAATTTCAGGATCGTCTCAGGATCATCTCTCAGGATCTCTCAGGATCCAAGACGAGTTCATTCAACAGGCTGCAAGGCCTCCCTGGATCTCTCAGGATCTCCCATGATCTCTCAGGATCATATCTCAGGATCTCTCAGGATCATCTCTCAGGATCATCTCAGGATCATCTCAGGATCATCTCAGGATCATCTCAGGATCATCTCTCAGGATCTCTCAGGATCCAAGACGAGTTCATCCAACAGGCTGCAAGGCCTCCCTGGCAGATGTGCGTGTAGCATATTTTTTGGAATGCTGAAGTAGTATGACAGCGGTTTCAATCCATCGCACATGCAGGTAGGCTTTCCCAGGATCCCAGGATCCCAGGGTTGAAGAAAATAAAGGAGGTGAGGCCTCGGCGCCGGTTGCGTGTTCAACACGTTTTCGGGGCGTGCAGCATTTTTTTTTTGGAACGCTGATGCAGCCCCCACAGTTTCCCCCCGAATTCCCCGGCTTGCCCCCGTAGCGGGGACTGCAGGGGCTGTGGGGGCGCTAATGACACCACTGCTTGACACACGCAAGGGTGCCAGAGCATGGTGCGCACGAGCACCTCACACACCGAAGACACCCGTTGCGCTATTTGACAGGAACGTGCGTGTTTGTTGCACGCAGGGCTCTTTGCCAGAAGCGTGCCTACAGCCCCCAAAAACCTTAAACCCTCAACTCTTGAAAAAAAAACAAAAAACGTGTCTGTTGCATGTAGGGTTGCCAGGCCTTCGTGCTCACGTACACGCAAGCCGTGTCAAGCCCAGTGGTCCCTGGGAAGGATTTCAGTAATTCTTTTTTTGCCGGCTCCAGCAATTTTGACCGCTCATAACAGGCACAATACACAGCGGGTATTCATGCAACGCATGCCGTTGGGCTGCTCTCGGCACAAGCTTTCCAACGCATCGCTCCACGCCCTGTCCCACTAAGTGTGTGGTGGTTGTCTGGGGAACGGGAAATCCGGCTCGGAGCGGTATACGGCTCGCAGGGGAATCACTGGTCAAGCCCTGACACACACACACTTGTGCTCATGCAGGGCTACCAGAGCATGGTGCTCAGGAGCAACCACTCCCATGTACAGTCATCATCCTCATGATGATGATGAGGCAATGATGAGGATGAGGATGGTGGTGGTGTTGGATTTCACACTCTTTTGTGATGCCTGCACTGAGCCCCCCCCCCTATGTGCACATGCAGGGCTACCAGAGCATGGTGCTGAGAAGCAACGAGGAGTACGCGCGGAGCAGGTCAGTGGTGTGCCCGACAGTGATCCCCCCGCATGTCGTATACCGCTCGGGGCCGGATTTCCCATTTCCCCGAAAACCAACCTACCCTTGGTGGGAGAGGGCGTGGAGGGGTCCGTTGGAAAGGTCTCACCAAGAGCAGCACAGCGGTATGCGTTGCATGAGCACTTGCTGTGTACTGCGCCTGGTGTGAGTAGTCAAAAGTTGCTTGAGCCGGGGGAAGCTAATTACTAAAGGAAAAATCCTTTCCGGGGGTCACTGGTGCCCAAGCAGAGGGTTCCTTTTCATAATTTAAATTCATGTTCTGGAGCCATTTGACTGAAAATCTGGCTCCAAGGCTCCGAAATCCGGTTCCACGTGCCGAACAGGCAACCACTGAGTGCCAACGCGGAGGGTTCCTTTCCACGACAGTGCATGCGCACCTGGTGTTGCTCACCATCAAGTTTGTTGCGGCCCTGTTGCAGACCCTGCTGACAGCCCCCCATACTCACAATCCTGTTGCGATGGTAGTTGGTGTTGCAGCGCACATGCAACAGGACACGCACCTGGTGTTGCTCAAGGTCGAGGTTGTTGCAGCCTCTGCTGACTCAGCCATGCATACTCACAAACCTGTTGCATGCATGTGTGTGGGTGTTGCAGCGCGCTGCAGGTGATGCAACAGTACACGCGTCTCGTGTTGCTCACCGTCGAAGTTGTTGCGGCGCTGGGCCTGCCGACTGTAGCGAGGGCGCAACAGCTCGTGCCTGAGGCCGACGGTGCGGTTGTCGCTCCGACTGGGTTCGCACAGGCTTTCGCGCCGGACTGGGCGTCAAGGTATGAACCGCACTGAAGTGTGGTGTTTTGGTGGTGGGGAGGGGTTGAGAGAGAGCGAGGGAAGAAGGGTGGTGTGGACGAGGGATGGGGAGGGGGAAGACGCAACATCAGTGGTGCTGGAGGAGGGCAGAACGGTTGTTGCTCTGACTGGGTTTGCTCAAGCGTTTGCGCCAGACTGGGCGTCAAGGTATGAACGGTACTGCTGAAGTGTGGGGGGGGGTGCGGGGGTGAGTGGGGGGTAGGCAGCAGGGGGCGGGGAGGGGATCCACTCCGGAGATTGGGGGGGGGGCAACAGCTGTGTTGCAGCAGGAGGGCGATGGCGGTACGGCTGTTTCTTTGACCGGGTTTGCACAAACGTTTGTGTCTGACTGGGCATCAAGGTGTGTACCGTTCTGCTGACGCGTGTGGCGGGGGGGGGGGGGCGGAGGACGTAACAGTGGACTGAAATTTGACGGAAGCGTTGTTGTTGTGCGGCTGGGTGTGCACTAGCGTTCGCGTTGGGGATGTGTGTTGTGGAGGGGATGGGAAAAGAGCCGGGAGCGGAGGGTGGGGTGGGGGGTCGGGGGTCGGGAGGGGGGGGGGGAGGGGGGGGGGCGATGTGGTGCGTCAGGCCCTACCAAAATCGTAACGTCTGAGGCGCGCAAGTGCAGACGGTCACAACGTCTGAGGCGGTCAGGGGTGCGCCTAGGACGGTGGTGGGTGCTTTAGGCAGCCGGGGTGGCACCTGAGGCGGCCGGGGTGGCACCTGAGGCGGTCGTGGTGACGCCTGTGGCGCTCCGACCGCCTGAGGGGCCGCCTGATCCGCGCAACTGAAGGCGCCGCCTGAGGCGTTGGGAATGTGGTAGGGGTACCCCCCCCCCCTCACTCGCTCACTCTGCACACACACCGTAGGAGGGTGGCCAGGCTGGCTGCCCGAACTGAGACGCATGGCGCGACCAGATGTAATCGAGCTGGCGGGATGGACACAGTCAATGCGTATCCACTCAGTGGACTAGTGCGGCTGCTATCTGCTTGCCTCAGGGATCGCCTACTACGCCATCAAAGGCGTCCAACACGACTGTACAATTGACCAAACACCGCAACACCACAAACGCAGCCCCCTCGCAGCGTCCACGATGGGGGGAGATGCTGGGCCACCCCAGGAGGGCGGCGGGGCGAGGGAGGGCGAGCAGGCGCAGCAGGAGCAGGCCCCCATGCAGGAGCCACAGCAGGGTTATCAGCAGGCCAGCGGGCTGCAGCAGGCGCAGCAGGCCATGGGCGGGGAGAGGCAGAATGAGGTGAAGCAGGAGGAGACAGGGGCGGCGGAGGAGGAAGCGGAGGAGGAGGAGGAGGAGGAGGCCGAGGAGGCAATGGACGCGCAGCAGGCGGCTGTGGTGGAGGCGGCGCGTCAGGTGAATGCCCTCGCAATCTCAGGATTTTAGTAGGGGTTATAACATTTTCTCTGCACGCGGCCTCCCCCAGTGAAGCTCCAGCCAAAAACTGGCCACACCAAAATCGCGAAACGGCCTCGTTCGCTGCTCCCCGCGTGCGGGATTGCCTTTCATACACATGATCTACGCATGCATGACGATAGCGTGGAGGCGTCGTGGGTCGCCGCATGACGGCATCTATCACGACCCCATGCAACCCTCAAATGGCCAAACGACTCTGCGCGCCCCTCCCGCCCCCTCGCGACGCATCCTACTGATGCGTACCACCAATAACATGAACCTGGCGGGGGGCTGGTCCCCGTGGGGCATGGCGAGGCGAGGCGCCTGGTTTGGTGCATGCCGAGATTAATGTCATTGGGCGTTGCGCACAGGCAATCTCCGCGTAACTTGGCGCAGTAATTCGCTTGCCGATATGTTCATATCGGCGCCTTCGTCGTGGGAGACTCTGCGGTGGAGAGACGGGGCAATGCGGGCGAAATGGCTTGGAACGAATGAGACGGTTTCTTAGCCGTTTTGGCCCGCATTTTGCCGTCTCTCCACCGCACAGTCTCCCACGACGAAGGCGTCGATATGAACATATCGACAAGCGAATTACGACGGTAGCGCTGCGTTTGACGCCCTCACAGCCGAGAAAAAAACGAAAACTCAAGGGTTTGCAGTTTGGCCGCTTTTTGGCCGCCTTGGGGGGAGGTTCACTGGGGGAGGCCACGCGTGAAAGCCCTAAATTGTATGTTGAAGGAGGAGGAGGAAAAGGCAAGGGCGATGGACACTCAGCAGGCAGCTGTGGTGGAGGCGGCGCGCCAGGTGATGCTCTCGCAATCTCAGGATTTTAGTAGGAGTAAAAACATTTGCTCTGCACGCGGGAAAGCCCTAAATCGCATGCTGGAGGAGGAGGAGGAGGAGGAGGAGGTGGCCGAGGAGGCGATGGACGCGCAGCAGGCTGCGGTGGCGGAGGCGGCACGCCGAGTGATGCTCTCACAATCTCGAGATTTTGAGTTATTCAACTTGTTCTGCACGCGGGAAAGCCCTAAATCGCCTGCTGGAGGAGGAGGGGGTGGATGAGGTAGCAGGCGGCTGTAGTGGAGGCGGCACGCCGAGTGATGCTCTCACAATCTCGAGATTCTGAGTTATTCAACTTGTTCTGCACGCGGGAAAGCCCTAAATCGCCTGCTGGAGGAGGAGGGGGTGGATGAGGTAGCAGGCGGCTGTAGTGGAGGCGGCACGCCGAGTGATGCTCTCACAATCTCGAGATTCTGAGTTATTCAACTTGTTCTGCACGCGGGAAAGCCCTAAATCGCCTGCTGGAGGAGGAGGGGGTGGATGAGGTAGCAGGCGGCTGTGGTGGAGGAGGCACGACAGGTGAATGCTCGACCCACTTGCAGCCTCGGAATTTTTAGTGCTGAAATTATTATTTTGTTTGGCACACGGTAGTCTACCCTCCCGGAGCCGGCGGTACCCTAGTACTTCAGTGTGCTGGAGTATCGGCGGGTGTCTCTAGTAGAAGAGTAGCGTGCTTAGCTGGAAACCCCGTGTTACTTGTTTGGCACACGGAAAGCGTCTCTCCACACCGTCGCTTGATGCGAGCTGGAAGGCCATGTACTGGGGCATGGACTGCGACTGCGAGGCTTTTCACAACCCTTCATGGAATGTGGCAGGTGGCGCTCACAAGGCTCCAGCAGGCCTTTAAGACAGGAAGGAGGAGACCGGGCCGCAACCCTGCCAGGCAATCACAGGACTGCTAAAGCCTTACCAACGATCACAAATGCCGCATCCTGCACAACAACAGGTGACGCTGGCGCGGCTCCAGCAGGCATGGGGCAAGACCGCGGACGAGGCCGCAACCCTCCGCCGAGAGAACAAAGACACGATTCGTCAAACACTAGCTCATGGCTCTGCGCCGCGAAAACCAAGGCACCGCTAGCCCTAGCCTAACAAGTAACAAGTAACAAGTAACAAGTAACAAGTAACACGGGGTTTCCAGCTAAGCAGGCTACTCTTCTACTAGAGACACCCGCCGATACTCCAGCACACTTAAGTACTAGAGTACCGCCGGCTCCCGGCCGATAGACTACCGCTCCCGCCGGCTAGACTACCCCAAACAGCGGTCTCTGAGAGACGTGTCTGGCAAGGAGCATATAGGAGAGACCTTCCTCAGGGTCACAGTAGCGGCCTTGTGGCCAGTCAAGCCGGCAGAGCCGACTGGTGCTGACTGGAACGGTCCCCGCCTGGCAGTGCATGGCTGTCCAGCTCTCGTTTGCATGGGGCTCAGCCGGCGCCCCATGCCTCATGCATGGCCAGGTCCCACCCTCCAGGGGTGCATGGACGACAGAGTTGTCGTGGAGGCTGCCTGACGACCTTCCAACGCCAGTCACCGACAGACGAGCGCCCCCGAGGATGAGCGCGGTGACGAACGCTGCGATTGGTGAAGCGGACTTACTCTGTGTTGCCTCGGCGGTCGCCACCGCTGAAGCCGTGATGGTAGCCCGCCTCCACAGGCAGCCATCTTGACCAATGTCCAGCATGCATTGACGGGCGCCAGTTCCTCCGCTCGTCGATCAACTCGTCGAGATCGGTGCCGCATGGCGTCCTGCATGGGGGGAGGATAAGGGCCGTCTCCCAGCACGGGCCGCGGCAGCGCCGCGGCTACTCGCCAAGCCATGGCAGCGCCTGGCACGCCGCTCCTGAAGTGTTCCACCGAGGGGCAGTCTAGCAGGAGCCGGGCCAGTCGTATTTTACCCCGCTCGTCAGCGGCACGGAGATCCTCGTCACCAGCAGCGCTGCATTGCTGGGTCCAGGGCTCGGCGACGAGAACGCGCCTC
Source organism: Chlamydomonas sp. UWO 241 (assembly GCA_016618255.1). Lineage (NCBI taxonomy): Eukaryota > Viridiplantae > Chlorophyta > Chlorophyceae > Chlamydomonadales > Chlamydomonadaceae > Chlamydomonas > Chlamydomonas priscui. The sequence goes on along the minus strand of VFSX01000154.1, from coordinate 285,414 downwards.
TGTTAATCGAGCCCCATGCCTAACATGCACTCACAAAACACACGATGGCAGGTGACATTGGCAAGGCTCCAGCAGGCGTGGGGAAGGACCGCGGAGGAGGCCGCAAGCCTCCGCCGAGAGAACGCGGAGCTCCGGCGCGAGAACGACGAGCTGAGGCGGGCCCTGGCGGAGGCCGGCAGAACGCTCAGCAGCGGCGCCAGCGGCGCCAGCGGCGGCGCCAGCAGCGGCAGCAGCACAACCGGTGAGTCCCTCGTGCGCCTTAGCGCACCGTTATGTCTCGACCACGTCTGCAATCCTGGGGTAGTGTCCGCTGTCGAGAGAATGGTGCGCGGCGCGAAAACGACGCTCCGATGCGGGCCCTGGCTGAGGCGGGCGGCGCGCTCGGTAACGCCGCCAGCGGCGCCAGTGCCGGCGCCCGCAGCGGCAGCAGCACAACCGGTGAGTCCCGCATGCGCCATAGCGCACCGTTAGGTCTCGACCAAGTGCGCAATTCTGGGCCAGCGTCTGCTGCCGAGGGAATGGTGCGCAGCGCGAAAACGACGCTCTGATGCGGGCCCTGGCCAAGATGGGCGGAGCCCTCAGCAGCGGCGCCAGCGCCGGCGCCAGCAGCGGCAGCAGCCAAACCGGTGAGTCCCTCGTGCGACAAAGCGCACCGGTATGTCTCGAACACGTTGGCAATTCTGGGGTAGTGTCCAGTTTCGAGAGAATGGTGCGCGGCGCGAAAACGACGCTCTGATGCGGGCCCTGGCCAAGATGGGCGGAGCCCTCAGCAGCGGCGCCAGCGCCGGCGCCAGCAGCGGCAGCAGCCAAACCGGTGAGTCCCTCGTGCGACATAGCGCACCTTTATGTCTCGAACACGTTGGCGATTCTGGGCTAGTGTCCAGTTTCGAGAGGACGGTGCACGGCGCGATGGCTACGCTCTGAGGTCAGCGGAGCGCTCGGCAGCTGGCTTCAGCAGCACCAGTGGCAGAATCGGTGAGTTTTGCTGGAGCCCGGCTAATTTAGCAAAACCGAGCTATGGGTGGATGCTAGGACACTGCGGGTCCGCGTTGAGAGAAAATGGTACGCATATAGCGGCGTGAGATCGACGCTCTGAGGTGGGCTCTGGCCGAGGCGGCTGCATCGCTGGCCAACGCCGGCACTAGCAGCGGCAGTGGCAAAAGCGGTGAGTTGTTCTGGAGCCCAGCTAAAGGAGCTGGCGACGCTGAGCGGGGGGCTTGCAAGGGGCTCTGAGGCATAGGCCAGTCCGCACGAGAGCCTGCTGCACGCGAGCAGAGGCGTCGAGCAGGCTGTGACAGCTTCCACGAGCTGCCACGCTGCGCGCAGGTGCCGTCTCTCCGATCAATGAACGTTTGGAGAAGAAAAAGGGATTATCCAGGTGTCCATGCATGCGGCTTAGCGAGGAGCTAGCTAGAAGCAGGAGTTGTCTCCTTCCTCAGTTTGCCACCGTCGCCATCGCCGCCCTTACACAAACGCCGTATTAAATCGCCGCTACGCAGCGCCCCTTGCTGCTCCCTACCTTCAACAGCGGCTGTGGTTTCCGGGGTGCCTGACTAGTCAGCCCCCCCCCTCCTTGCACCCCCTCCCACACCCACACCCACGCACACAACCACGCAAACCCACGGCGCTCCTGTGGTCAAGAGCATTGTCACCTCCACAAACTCATCTTCCCTTATCGATCTGCTTCTGTGTGCAGGTGCTGCCCCACCCCTCCCGCACGTCCGTGGCGGTGGTGCCAGCTCAGTGCTATGTTTGCCTCTTCACACACATAAACGCACACGCACGTGGCGCGTGTCGCCAGTGTGGCCGAGAGCGTGTGGTTTTACACTTACGACCCATAATTTCGTATTTTGTGTGCAGGTGCTACCCCACCCTCCCGCACGTCCGTGGCGGTGGTGCCAGCCCAGCGCTCTTTTCGCCTCTTCACACACACAAACGCACACGCACGTTGCGCGTGTCGCCAGTGTGGCCGATAGTGTGTGGTTTCACACTTACAAACCATAATTTCGTATTTTGTGTGCAGGTGCTACCCCACCCTCCCGCACGTCCGTGGCGGTGGTGCCAGCCCAGCCTGATTTTCGCCTCTCCACCCCACTCAAACGCACATCCACGTTGCTAGTGTGGCCAATATCTCTGGTTCCACACTAACGCACCCTCCTGTATAGTAGTGTGTGCAGGTGCTGACCCACCTTCCCGCACGTCCGGGGCGGTGGTGCCAGTTCAGCGCAAACAGCGCTCCCACTGCGTGCCCACGCGCACCCACAACACGCTTGCCGTCATTCTTGTCTGAGAGCGTGGTTGCACATTGACGGGGCCGTCTGCATCATATTGTGTGTGCAGGTGTCGCTCCACCCTCCCGCACGTCCGTGGCGGTGGTGCCAGCTCAGCGCGCAACCGCGCTCTACCTTCTGATCGCCTTCATGGGGGGCGCGCTCGGGAGCAGCTACAGGTGCAGAAAGTGTGACCAGGGGGGTGGAGTGTGGAAAGTGTGACGAGGGGTGTGCATTTGTTGAAGGGGAGTGTGTGTGGGGGGGGGCAGCTCGTTGTGGCCTGGAGTGGGGTGGGGTGGGGCTTTGGTCAGGTGGGTGCTGGTCTGGGGTCTGGGGTCTGGGGTCTGAGGTCTGGGGTCTGGGGTCTGGGGTCTGGGGTCTGGGGTCTGGCGTCTGGGGTCTTCGGTCTTTGGTCTTCGGTCTTCGGTCGGAAAGGGAAGGGAAGGGAAGAGAGGGGGGGGAAGGGGGGGGGGTTCGTTGCTCTCTACTTTATCATCTCCTTCAGCGAGGGAGAAGGGGAGGGGGGGGCTTGGAAGTGGCTGCAGGTTTGGAAAGTGTGACCGGGTGAGGGGGGTTGGGAAAGTGTGCCATAAAGTGTGGGGTGTGGGAATGGCGGGGAAGTATGACCTTGAGTGCGGGTGGGTGTGAAGGGAGAAGGAAGTTTTCTGGGGGGAAGGCGTGGTGGTGGGGGGGGAGGTGGTGGTGGTGGTGTGTGTGTGGGTGGGGTGGGGGGGGCTGAGGGGGTGAGGAAGGGGCGTATGTTGGTTGTGCATTCGCGCTACACCCTTACTCCACACACACACAAGTACAACACACGCACACTCACACACACACACACACACACACACACGCACGCGCACGCACACGCACACTCACACACACACACACACACACACACTCGCACATCACCCCCGCAGCATGGGGCGCTTTGTGGAGGCTGCGTGCCGTGCCTACTGACACACACACACACACACACACACACAAACACTAACACATGCACACACACGCACACACACACACAAACACACTCGCACAAACGCACACACATACACGCACACGCACACACACACACACACACACCGCAGCATGGGGCGCTTTTTTGAAGCTGTGTGCCGTGCCTGCTGACACACACACACACACAAACACACACATAAACCGCAGCATGGGGTGCTTCGTTGAAGCTGCGTGCCGTGCCTTCTGACCCCCCCCCCCCCACACACACACAGTTACAGTTACATCGGCTTTCCAGCAAAGACCACCTCTAGTGCTAGTACCACCGCCTAGACCCAAGTCCAGTTCTGGCCCTAACAATTACTTGTGAGGGGCGGTAGCCACCAGCCGGCTGCCTGCCAACGTGTAGTCCCAGAGCAAAAAGGAGAGCTATTGTGCGACGCCTCCAAAATAGGTCCTAACTGCTTCTAGGGGATAGGGGGTCAAGTGGCGCTTGCCAATCTACTTGACCGCCGTGGTGGAGGGGCCGGCGCCTGAGGGGCAGCCGGACCGTACACCACGGCTCTCCACCCGACCCTATCCTGAGCACGCTCAAACGCCGTGTCCGAAAAAGTCTTCCAATCAGAACGAGTGCCACTAGTTTCGCCTAGCTGCTGAATCAGTAGCTTAAGAAAATAGTGTCGGGAGGAGGCTGGAGGCCGGCCTTGCTGCCGAGCCACATCCATTGTGCAGTCAAAAGTCGTACGAGGAAGACGAGAAGCCGGCATGCGCATCACATGGCCTAGCCACTGCATTGATCGCTTTGCCACAAGGCTCTCAATTGGCTCAGTGTCGCACGCCTGCCGAATATAAGTTAATCTGTGCCGGTCGACCAGGCGCACACCCAGAATGCGACGAAGGCAGTTAGAGTGGGCAACCTCCAATCGAGTCAGTTGTGTTTAAGTAGGGGCCCATGTTTCGCAGCCGTACAGAAAGTGGGGCAGCACGAAAGTGTTGTAAACCCGCATCTTAGACTGCACTTGCATCTTCTTGCTGGCCCAAATCTTATCAAAATATTCAAACACCCCCAGCGCGCGACCGACACGCACACCGATCTCCTTTTCCACACCACAACTCTGGGTTATCCAACTCCCTAGATACTTAAATGCAGAGATGGTCTTCACTTCACCACCAGTCAGCGCAAACGTGGGTAGATCCGCGTCAAAATCTGCTGGCAAAATCATCACTTCTGTCTTGGCGGCGTTGATTTGCATGCCAAAGCTAGAGGACACTTTGTCAAGGATTTTCAGCATAAGCGCCAACTGAGCTGGGTCATGCGAGAAAAAACATAAATCGTCGGCATACATCAGCATTACTATGCGCTCAACCGACGACGACAACACAGAGCCGCCGGCTCGGGTCACGACTGACACACACACACACATACATACACATCCAAACCCACACGCAGCATGGGGCGCTTCGTTGAGGCTGCGTGCCGTGCCTACTGACACACACAACCAACCAACCAACCAAGCGTTACATGAGGCCGTCCGCATGCCCCGGCAATGCCTGTACTACTAACAGCAATACACCCCGGCAATTGTTACGAAGTCTGACCCGTGCACTGGGATGTCTTTCGAATAGCGGGTGACCGACCAGCGCTTGAATCGAGTGGATAGTATCCTTGGTTTGGGGGGTCTGGGGGGGGGTGCCACTCTGGCCAACCAACTTCAACTAGGGTTGCCACTCTGGCCAACCAACTACAACTGGGGTTGCCACTCTGGCCAACCAACTTCAACTTCAATCGCAGCGTATCATCTCCCCATGGGCCAATTAATTCCACGGGCGATAGTCGGGGTTGTCCGTCGCGCAATGTATACGTCGCCGCAACTACTAGATCCGTTCGGCCGCGGCCTTCTAGACTGAGTTTTCGTTGGGCAGGCCATGAGGACGTCGGATCAGCTCCTTGGACCGATGAACTCGATGGGCGACGGACAAAGGCAGGCGGGCCTGGGATAGGGGCTCGGTAGATGGGAAAGGGGGGGTTGGAAGGGGCGTGGGAGGGGTCAGATGAGGCATCGGGGGGGTCAGGTGAGGCATCAGGGGTATCGGAGGACACGTGGGAAGGATCAGGGGAGGCGTGGGAGGGATCAGGGGGGGCGTGGGGGGATCAAAGGAGGCGTGGGAGGGATCGGAGGAGGCGTGGGAGGCGAGGGGGGAGAGGGAGGGGGGTTGGGAGGGGTCGGAGGAGGCGTGGGAGGCAAGGGGGGAGTGCGCGTGCGCGTGTGCGCTCACGGATGGGGGGGATGCTGGGGGGGGGGGGAGGAGGGAGTGCCAGCCTGGATTGCCAGCATGGGGTCAGCGTGCGCGGGGGGGCTGGGGAGGTGCATGGGGCGGGGGTGCATGGGCCTGCATGGGCCTGCATGTGTCAGTGACTCCCCCTGGGCCGCCCAGGGGGAGTCACTGACACACACACACACACACACACACACACACACACACACACAAATCGCAGCATGGGCCGCTTCGTTGAGGCTGCGTGCCGTGCCTACAGCCAGGGCTGGAGTGCTTCAGACATCTTTGGGCAGGTGCGTCTTGGCGGTTGATTTGCATTGATTGATTTGCAATGCTGTGGCCTTTGATTGTTAGTGTGTGTGTTTGGTTCTGTATAGTGAGTGTGAGTGGGGGAGTGTAGCGTTGGGCGTGCCAGGCATACAACCAAGGCTGGTGCGCTTCAGACATCTTTCGGCAGGTGCGTTTCGGTTATTTCTTTGCATTTATTTATTTGCATCGCTGTTGCTTTTGATTGTTGGATAGTGTGGGTGGTTCTGTGTAGTGAGTGCGAGTGGCAAATGCAGCGTGGGGTGTTGTGGGCGTACAGCCAGGGCTGCGGCGTCTCGGACACCTTTGGGCAGGTGGGTGTCGGTCTTAGTACTGGTCTGGGGTCTGGGGTCTGGGGTCTGGGTCGTGAGCACGGACGCATGCACGCGCGCTTGTCACTGTGTTTGATTCTCCATGCTGAGCGTGAGTGGGGGCTTGAGCATTGCACATTCAGTTCGTGCTGCCGGGGCTGGAGCGCGTCAGACATCTTTGGTCGGGTGGCTCTTGGTCCTGGTTGCGCTCTTGGGTCTCGTGTCTCGCTCTTTTACATGCGCGCATGCACACACGCTTGTCAGTGTGTTTGGTTCTCCGTGGTGAGCGTGAGTGGGGGCTTCGGCATTTCGCGTGCAGCTCGTGCTGGGGCGCTTCAGACATCTTTGGTCAGGTGGCTCTTTGTCCTGGTTGTGATCCTGGGTCCCAGGTCTCGCCCTTGGGCACGGACGCATGCACATACGCTTGTCATTGTGTTTGGTTTTCCGTGCTGAGCGTGAGTTGAGGGCGACAGCATTGCACGTTCAGTTCGTGCTGAGCGCTTCATACATCTTTGGTCAGGTGGCTCTTTGGCCTGGTTGTGATCCTGGGTCCCAGGTCTCGCCCTTGGGCACGGACGCATGCACATACGCTTGTCATTGTGTTTGGTTTTCCGTGCTGAGCGTGAGTTGAGGGCGACAGCATTGCACGTTCAGTTCGTGCTGAGCGCTTCATCCATCTTTGGTCTGGTGGCTCTTGGTCTTGGTTGTGATCACGGGGGGGGGGGGGGGGGGCAGGAAACTTATTTCCTGCAGGCATGGTACATAATTTGGGGTGTGTGTGTGCTGACCCCCCGCACCCCCCCCCACACTTGCTGAATACACCATGCATGGAGCCGGGACCAAGGCGCATGGCTTCCTTACAGTAAGGGCTGTCCATCGCAATGTCTAACTCGCAATGACGAACTCGTGGTTGTGGTCTTGGGTCTTGGGTCTCGCTCTTGGGCGCGCTCACACAGGCTTGTCAGTTTGTTTTTTTGTTGTGCGCGTGAGTGAGCGTGAGCCTGAGTGGGGAAATCAGTAATACGCGTGCACGGCTGTTGCGAATCAAAACGTCTGACCTGATCTGCTGCCCTCCCCTTCCCCTCCCCTCCCAATACACACACGCCCAGATGCACACACACATGCACATACACACACACACACACACACGCAGCTGAGTGACCGCGACTTCCTTCAGAGCGGCGGACTGGTTCCGGTCTCCATGCCCGCCAACGCCAGCAGCGCACCGCAGCAGCAGCAGGGGCAGGACGCTGGTGTGTCTATCGACATGCGCATGCAGGTGCGTGCTCAAGCCGTGTTTCTTCTCTTTTCTGCACAGTTTTTGCCGACTGCTTGGGGCTGAGGGCTGGGGGGACCCAGGGGGGGAGTCAGCTTGTCCGCCAATGGCAGCAGGGCACGCGGTGGCAGCAGCAGCAGAAGGGGCAGGTGTAGGGGCAGCAGCAGCAGCAGCAGGGCCAGGGGCAGGACGCCAGCGTGTCTTTTGACATTCGAATGCATGTGCGTGCTCGAGGCTGTTCAATGTTTCTGCACAGGTTTACGCTTGTGCTAGGGGATACGGGGGCTGGGGCGGAGTCCAGTCAGCATGCCTGCCGATGCTAGCATCGCAGCAGCAGCAGCAGCAGCACACCACCGCAGCGGCAGCAGCAGTAGCAGCAGGGCCAGGACGCCGGCGTGTCTATCGACATGTGCATGCAGGTGCGTGGTCGAGCCTGTTCAATGCTTCTGCACAGTTTTACGCGTGTGCTTGGTGGTAATGGGGCTGGGGGAGAGGCCAGTCGGCAGTGCTAGCAGCAGCAGCAGCAGGAGAAGGGGCAGCAGTAGCAGCAGGGGTAGGACGCCGGCGTGTCTATCGACATGCGAATGCAGGTGCGTGGTCGAGCCTGTTCAATGCTTCTGCACAGTTTACGCGTGTGCTTGGTGGTAATGGGGCTGGGGGGGAGGCCAGTCGGTAACGCCAGCAGAGCAGCAGCAGCAGCAGCGCGCCACCACAGCTGCGGTAGCAGCAGGTCCAGAACACTGGTGTGTCTATTGACATGCGCATGCAGGTGCCTGCTCGAACCTTTTCAACTTTTGTGCGCTTGGGGGTACGGGGGCTGGGAGGATTCCAGTCAGCATGCCTGCTTATGCTTGCATCGCAGCAGCAGGAGCAGCAGCAGGGCCAGCACCAGCAGGGGCAGCAGCAGGGGCAGCAGCAGCAGCAGCAGAAGCAGGGGCAGGACGCGAGCGTGTCCATCGACACGCGCATGCAGGTGAGAAGAGGACCTGGGTAGAAGGTGGGTTTATGTGGGATAGAAGGTGGGTCTTGTTAAGAGGGAGGTCGAGGTGGGGACCCGCTCGGGGGGGGGGAGGGGGGTCCAGCAACGCCGGAGAAGCAGCAGCAGCAGCAGCAGGTACAGCAGCAGCAGGGGCAGCAGCAGCAGCAGCAGCAGGGGCAGCAGCAGCAGCACCAGCAGGCACAGCAGCAGCAGGGGCAGTAGCAGCAGCAGCAGCAGGGCCAGGACGCGGGTGTGTCTATCGGCATGCGCATGCAGGTGCGTGCTCGAACCTTTTCAACTGTTGTGTGCTTGGTTTTACAGGTTTTACGCATACGTGCCCGGAGGACCCCGGGGCGTGATTTAAGGCCTAGACTACACGTCTAGAGGGGGCTCTACTAGGAGAGCCTGCAAGGCCACGCAGTGCGCCAGCCTCCCAGAATAAAAATTGTGTGCTTGGGGGACCGCGGGCTGGGGGGAGTCGAGTCAGCATGACCGCCAATGCCTGCAGCGCACTGCCGGAGCAGCAGCAGCAGCAGCAGGGGTAGGGGCAGGGGGACACGCACACACACGCACAGGCCCACACACGTCCCCCCCCCCTTACACCCCCCACACACGCACACACGTATGCACACGCACACAGGACGTGAACAAGCAGCTGTTCTCAACGTGGCTCTCAATCACCTTCCTCTCTCACCAACCTTGCACCACACACACACACACACACACACACACACACACACATAGGACGTGAACAAGCAGCTCTTTTCAACGTGGCTCTCAATCACCTACCTCTCTCTCGCCAACCTTGGACTCTACTTCCCCTCAGCCTCCACCCAAACCGGCTGGGCGTGGGCAGGCTTCGGGGACGCGTCCGAAGCAACGGGGCTGGACAAGTTTGTGCGGGGGGCGCTTGGACGCGCGGCGGCGGCGATGGCGGCGGTGGGCGAAGGTGGGTGGGGAGCACATGACGTGTGGCGTGAGCGCGTGTCGCAGAGGGGAGGAGGGAGGGGCTGGCTTTGGGGATGCGTCCGAAGCCACCGGGCTCAACACGTTTGAGCGGGGGGCGCTTGAGCGCGCGGCGGCGGCGACGGCAACGGCGGGCGAAGGTGGGTGGGGAGGACATGGCGTGTGGCTTGTGCGCGTGGCGCAGAGGGGGGGAGGGCGGGCCGGCTTCGGGGCGCGTCTGAAGGGGGGGGGTGGGGGGGGGGTGGGGGCCCTGGGAGGGGGCAAACACGCACACACGCACACCCTCACACACGCACACACACTCCTTCCCACCAACACACACACACGAAGCAGCAGCAGCAGAAACAGACCGTGACTCACTCGATGATGGCGCTTACAACGACACACCAGCACACACACACACGCACACACACACACACACACATGCACATTTTCCCACCAACACACGCACACGCACGCACACACACGCACACACACACACACACACGACAGACACACACGCAGCAGCAGCAGCAGCAGACCGTGTCTCTCTCGATGGTGGCGCTAACAACGACACACACCAGCACACACACACACGCACACACACACACACACACTCCTTCCCACCAACACACGCACACGCACTCACACACACACACGACACACACACACACGCAGCAGCAGCAGACCGTATCTCACTCGATGATGGCGCTAGCGACGACACACACCAGCACACACACACACACGCACACACACACACACACTCCTTCCCACCAACACACGCACACGTACGCACACACACACACACACACACACGACACACACACGCAGCAGCAGCAGCAGACCGTGTCTCACTCGATGATGGCGCTCACGACGACACTGTCTCTGTTGCTGGCCTCGCCGCTGGTGGTCCGGGTGATGGCACGATGTCGCGCTGGGCAGAGCAGTCACCAGAGGTGCAGGTGCGTGCGCCCAGGGCGGCTAGGGCAGAGAAGGAACGGCCCGCCGTCACCACGACACCGCCACCGCCTCCACCAGATTAACCGCGCATGCGTGTGCTGTGCTGTGCTGTGCTGTGCCTTTGCCACAGGTTTTGCTCAACCACGCGCGCGCGGCCAGGGCCTTTGGGGCAGAGAAGGGACCGACCACCGCCACCACCACCACCGCCACCACCCCATGAACCGCGCACACGTGTGCTGTGCCCGTGGCTGTGCCTGTGTCGCAGGCGTTGCTGGACCATGCGCGCGCGGCGCAGGCGGCCGCCAGGACGGCGCGGGCAGCAGCAGCAGCAGGGCCCGGCGGTGATGCCAGCGACGACGTCAGTGAAGACGGCGGGGAGGGCGGTGGTGGTGCCCCTACCTTTGTGCGTGTGGCGGACTCTGGGCTGGCGTCAACGTCGTCCGCGCTGCGCGTGCTGGCGCAGCAGGAGTCTCTGGCGGCGACGGCGCTGGCGCTGGTGGCGGCGGTCACAGAATAGAGAGAGAGAGACACAGAGAGAGGGAGGTTGACAGAGAGAGGGAGAGAGACTTGCATCGATGCTGTAATCGGCGACAGTTGAAATGTAGGTTCAGTCGTTCGCACTGGTGGCCACCATAGTCAGAGAACAGCCTGGGTGCGACAGATGCCGCAACGAGTCGCAGGGTGTCCTGGGTTGGGCTGCAGGATACGACGAAAATGTGTATGTAACACTGATCATGAGTTCTGCCTCTTCTTGCCTTTTCGGATAACAGCCTGTGTGCGACTGATGCCGCATCCGGTCGAGGGTTCAAACGTTTCAGTTTTTACATGCATCTCCGGAGGGCCCTGGTGCGTGTGTGAGGGCCTAGACTGTGCGCGGCTCTACACTGATGCCACCAAATGGGCATCGAGGAAAGACGCGGACACGACGCCACCACCGGCCAGCATTCAGATAGCCTTTTAGTCTGTCATGTGATGGCTACTGAGCTGGCCCAGCTGCGTGTGCATGTCGGACTTTCGACTGCATTCCGCGTCGTTCGCGCTACGTGTGCTGCGCAGGATGATTCTAACGCACTTGGAAGGTTCGATGGTGGTGATGCGTGACTCATGCGTGATTTCGCCTGCTTACTCAATTATGGCATTGGTGCATCGGGGCCAAAACTGGACTTGCGTCTAGGCGGTGGTACTAGGACTACAGGTAGTCTTTGCTGGAACGCCGATGTAGCTGTTACTGTAACTGGCGCATCGCGCTGTCTCGTGCTGTAAACCCACGCGGCAGCTAAGACTAAGGCCCGCAGATGCGCAGCCGCGGCAGCGTAGCCTTGAGTGACGCCAACTCAGAAGGCGGCGGCAGCTCACATAAGCACATGGACAGCACCTCCAGCTGTGCACACTCCAGGAGCGGTTCAATGCTCGCCACACGCGTGCACGCGTTGATGGAGACCTTCTTCAGTCGAGGGCACGCTGCCAACGGCGCCAGAGTGGTCACAGATGAGCAGTAGGCCATGGCAAGGTGCTCCAGCTTTCCGCACGCATGTAGCCCCTCCAGGCTTTTCAGTTGCATGCATCCGTTAATCTCCAGGGTTTGGAGCTCCGGACAGCCCTGCAGTGGCATCAAGTCCACAACCTGGCTGCCACGGATATCAAGCTTGCACAGCTGGGTGCACACACGGACGGCCTCAATGTTCAGCTTCGGGTGCAGATAACAGGCGACCAATCGCAGCTCCTGCAGCCCTGCTGCTGCAGTGCGGCTGAGGTTGGGCAGGCTCCATGCCGCAGCGCCTCCCTGCACGACTCAGGGGCAAGTGAGGCAGGCACTGTGAGTTGGTAGTGTGAGTTGGTTGCATGGCTATGTGCGCATGGCGTGCGCGTGTGCCAGCCTTGGTGAATAACGTGGTGCAATGACTGCGTGCCGATCTACGTGCACGGCGTGTGGCACAGACACACGCGCCTCCCATCCATATGTAGCACGCAACGCATGCACACTCGCACCCTGGGCCATCCATGCACACACACGCATGGCAAGCGTTCCATACACGCCCTGACCTTGTGATGCAGCGTCAGCTCCCTCAACCGAGACAGCGGCGCGGCGCTAATCACGGCAGCGCTGTGAACATCACAGTCCGCTTGCCGGCGCTGCACGTCCGGCCACAGCGCGAGTGCTGCTGTCAAGTCGGATGCTGGTTTGTTATACTTGCCCACAACCAGGACATTCGAGTCTGCCAGCGCCCTCACGCCACGACTCACTGCTCGCAGCTGCTTCATGTCGTCCGCGTCCAGGTGCCCCCAGATCTGTACGAAAATGAGGCCGTTGAGGAGGACGGAGGCACCGAGGTGGGGCGAGACAAGGGTTTCGGCCTCATCACCCTGGGGTGCGTGCTGCGCTGATGCACATGCCTGGCGGCGGGTCTGCATGGGGAGTACAGATGATGAATGGAGGCGCGAGGGGATGCGACAGGTGTAAATTGCGATGTGTGAACCTCCAACTATTCCGAACTCGGCATGTGCCTCCGCCTGGGCTGTCGCAAGGGGCTGGGCAAGCGACGACATGGCAATGGTCGGGTGTCGTGATGTGGTTTGTGAATATCACCTGGTCGGTGTGAATGGTACCCTCTCAACTTCCCAAGCTTCCATCTTCAACTTTGGGCTCCTATATTTTGTTCCTCCCTTCCAAAAGGAACAAGGGTGATCCGTGGTCTGCAAGCGTGGGTCACACATACTTCGCATGTGCCTGGGTTGCTGTGTGGCTGCGTGTGGCGGGTCGGGGCCCGGTAGAGAGGCAGCCCATCACCGTGATGCGTGTGTGTGCTTGCCCAGGTCACAAGCAACAGGTGCAGGTTGGTGCGGGTCTGGGAAGCAAGGCAGCCCTTCAGCGGGCGTGTGTGTTTCTGCCGCAAGATCTTGAAGATCTCGGGCTGCGTGTGGCGGGGGTCCGGGGGCGCAGCCCCTGGTAGAGGCAGCCGATCACCATGATGCGTGTGTGTGCTTGCCCAGGTCACAAGCAGTAGGTCGAGGTTGGTACGGGCCCGGGCAGCAAGGCAGCCCATCAGCGTGCGTGCGTGTGCGTAGCTGGCACACATGCAGCATGGTGCATGGCACAGTCGGCAGCAAGCCAGTGATTTCCTTTTCATGACTTTTAATTAATTATTCCATAGCCGGATTTTGATTTGACCGCATTGACCGTTGGCTTCCCGTTGATCGTTTGTCCTCATACATAGGTCATTTGAAAGCTGTTGACGTGCTCTGTCCGGCGGGCTTGTCAGACTCACAATCCACTGGATGGGTTGAGCTGTGTGCAAGGGCAAAGTACAACCGGTATACAGCCAAATGGCTGTGGAGAGCCGAAAAGGAAATCACTGAAGCAAGCAATCCTTCATCCATGCGTGGCGCGGCGTGGCGTTGGGGCTGCGAGGTCCAGTGTGGCGTCCGGGTTGGGTTTTTTCCGCGTTATCATTATTTATAACGCCTTGAGTGATGTGTGGAAATTGCACCGCACGGTGCGCGGGTCTGAGGCGCACTCCCACAATCAAGCTCTGGTCGATTGTATATTGTTCACACTTTCCGGCTGTGGATTATTCAAAATCTTGTGTCAGGGATAGTGGGATGCGGGTGAAGCGCCACATGTGTGAGATGTTGTGCACGTTCACACGCGACATCGCTGGTTTCACAGGTTTTACACGTGCGTCCGGAGGACCCCAGGGCGGGATTCAAGGCCTAGACTACACGTCTAGGGGAGCTCTACTGGGAGAGCCCGCAAGGCCACGCAGCGCGCCAACCTACCAGTAGCAGTATCGCTGCGCTGACCAGTTGCACCACCCTCTTAACATGCCCTACCAAAATCCCAATGTCTGATCCGCGCCAGTGAATGCGGCCATAACGTCTGAGACGGTCCAGGGTGCGCCTTAGGCTGTGGTGGGCGCCTAAGGCGGTCGGTGTGGCTTCTGAGGCGGTTTGGATAGCGCCCAAGGCGACGCCTGAGGCGATCGTGGGTGCGCCTCAGGCGGCGCCTCAGGCGGTCGGCGCACCTGAGGCGCTGCCTGATCCGCGCCAAGGAATGGGGCACCTGAGGCGCCGCCCCATGGGGCACAGGCGTTGTGAATGTGGTGGGGCATCAAGCGGGTGCGGAGGACGTCCCTGTCGCAGCGTCTGCATCCCTGCCACAATCTGTGCAAACTATCGATTCACACCCTGTCGACCCTACTTCTCAAGTTGCTCTGATATTGGTTCTGCTTGCATATCCGTTCGCAGGTTTTACAGGTTTTACACGGACGCGCCCGGAGGACCCCGGGGCGTGACTTAGGGCCTAGACTACACGTCTAGGGGAGCTCTACTAAGAGAGCCCGCAAGGCCACGCAGCGCGCCAGCCTACCAGGAAATCCGTTCGCAAAGTTGGATCTTACACGAGTTGCACAGCCCGTGTACCCCCCTGGTTGTGGTAGGGATGAGCACTAGCTATAGCCCAGGTCGCCTATGTTGGCTACCTCCTCGTCTCCCCCAACCGCCGCGTCTATGTAGCAGTGATGTCCTTAGCGGCCCCACAGCCCCCGCAGCCCCCGCTGCGGGGGCAACCTGGGAAATTCGTGGGGAAACTGCGGGGGCAAATCGCGGGAATTTCGCTCCGAAGAGTGTGAACATCGGCATTTTCACACTTATCCGCGAAAAATTGCCTCCTGCGTGGGCAATTCGGCATTTACCCTGATATGTCGCGGAGGCAAGCAACAAATTCTCAGTTTCCTTAAGGGCACCGCCGCGTCTATGAAGCTCCTGCTCCTCCATCTCCAGGCGCCACGGTGGTCCGCCACCACCCTGTTCCACCACTCTCGCTCGATTGATATATTCAGTGCGTGCACGTTTTTTAGTTTTACATGTATGTGTCCGGAGGACCTGGGGCGTTAGTTACGGCCTAGACTGCACGTCTAGGCATGGAGCGCGGCGCGGCGCATGGAGATCGCATGGCGGCGCCCATGCATGGACGAGATTGCTGGCGGGCATTCAGGAGATTGCTGGCGGGCATGGAGGAGATTGCTGGCGGGCATACAGGAGATTGCTGGCGGGCGTGGAGGAGATTGCTGGCGGGCATGGAGGAGATTGCTGGAGCCAATGGCGGCGGCGGGACTAGTAGTAGAACACAGGCGCACACCAACAATGCGTTGCTGTCACTACCTGGGTGGTATAGGGTGGATCTGGGGGCCCAGTGTCCTGTCTAGGTCCAGTGCGTGCGCGCGTGTGGGGGTTTACCCTCACCCCTACCAGGTAGCCAGCCAGTTTCCCACTGAAACTGAGTTTAAGGTGTCGGGCGCTAGCGCCGACACCGGTCTTATACATCATTACTGGTGTCACACAGACTGTAAGATCCATCATCATCATCAGGGGAGTTCAACTAGTAGAGCCCGCAAGGCCTCGCGCAGTGCGTGCGCGCATGTGGGGGGTTACCCTCACCCCTACCAGGTAGCCAGCCAGTTTCCCACTGAACTGAGTTCAAGGTGTCAGGCGCTAGCGACGACACAGGTTGTGTACACCATTTCTGGTGTCACACAGACTGTAATACTATGATGTACTCTGGGTCGATATACATGGTGCCGTACATGGCCTGAGCCTTCGCGGGGGGGGTCGAAAAAATCATTGTTTAATAGCTCCGCGGGGGTTGTTTTCCATCGATTTCAGTCGATTTGACGTCCAAAATCGCGATTTTCGCGAGTTTGTAACCGTTTTCAGCTTCGCGGGGGCATCCCAAACAATGCTTATTCGCGGAGGCTCAGGCCATGTACGGTACTGTGCGCTATATGTAGCATTAAGTGTTCTCGGCGCCGGCAGGATGTGACACGCTAGGGGCCCAGGTGCCGCGCAGTTTTACAGTTTTTTACATGTACGCACCCGGAGGACCCCGGGGCGTGAGTTGAGGCCTAGACTACACATCTAGGAGAGCTCTACTTGTAGAGCCCACAAGGCCACGCAGGTGCCACGCAGAGTTACACCTGCGTGCGGGTCCCAACCCCCACCCCTGCCTACAACGGTAACGACAATTCTTATATTCAAGGGTGTGTTGTTCCGTGCTTTCCAAGGTTGTCCGTGCTGTTCAAGATTGTTCTGTTCAATCCTAGAGTACATCGTACAAGTCCAAAGAGCCTCAGCAGTGCCGTATGCCTGGCGCCGCACGCCCTGACTGCAGCAGGTTTCACCAGAGGCTCTGGGGCTTGGGTTGTGCTCGACTACATGTTCAAAGGCTCGGGTCGGGCTCGCGGCTTAGGGTGTGGTCCAAGCAGCCTAGCTGCCGCGGCCCGTTCTGCTGCCGCAGACACTGCGTGGGTGGCACATGCGTGCGGCTGTCGCCCTGCCAGAAGCAGGCTCAACCAGAAGGTCAGGGGTAGGGCTCCACGCGGCGTGAGCGTCGGTGAAGGAGGCAGTCCAGGCAGCCCGGCTGCGGCTCGTCCTGCTTGTGCGGCGAGGACGTGGCATACGTGGCAGCAGAGGGAGGCGGGGAGGCAGATTGTTGGATCAGTGTGTGCGAGCATGTGCATGTGCGAGTGTGAGTGTAGGTGTCTGTGTTTGGGGGGACGGGTGTGTTTTCAAGGTCGGGGACACAATGCATGATGATGGATTTTACAGTCGTGTGTGACGCACCTACCGGCAGCGTATTCGACCTTGCTTGGCGTATAACGCCCGAGCGCTACAGACGGGTGGCTGCCTACTGGTGGCGGGGAGCTAGTGGGTCGGGGCTGGACCTAGACAGGGCACTCGGCCCCGACATCTGACTCCGCATGCATGCATGAGTTCTCGATCACGAGCCGACCAATCTCACCGGCTGCCCGCTGCGACCAGTCACACCTAGCTAGGGGAGCATGTGTGTGTGTGTGTCAGTGTTGACCTTTTCATGAATTTCAATTAATTGTTCCACAGCCGGATTTTGCTTTGACCTCGTTGACCGCTGACCACTCGTTGACCGTTTGTAGTCATACTTAAGTCATTTGAAAGCTCTTGACGAGGTCTATCTGGCGGGCTTGTCAGACTTACAATCCACTGAATGGGTTGAGCTGTGTTCAAGGTCAAAGTACATCCGGAAAAAAGCCAAATGGCCCCCACCGTCATCTTGCTGCGACCGATGACACCTTTGGCCAGCAGCACGCTGCCCTCCCTCTCAAACGCTGCCCGGTGCTTCGGGAGCACCCATTTGACGGTCTCGACGTGAATGCACTGGGCCTGCGACAATTTCAGGTGTGTGTGTGTGTGCGTGTATGTGTGAGTCTGTGTCTGTGTGTGTGTGTGTGCTGCTGCCCTCCCTCTCAAACGCTGCCCGGTGCTTCGGGAGCACCCACTCGACGGTCTCGTCGTGAATGCACTGGGCCTGTGACAATGGCAGGAGGGGGGCATGTGTGTGTGTGTGTGTGGATGTGTGTGTGTGTGTGTGCGTGCGTGCGTGCGTGCGTGCGTGCGTGCGTGCGTGCGTGCGTGCGTGCGTGCGTGCGTGCGTGTGTGTGTGTGTGTGTGTGTGTGTGTGTGTGCGTGTGTGCCTCTGCCCTCCCTCTCAAACGCTGCCCGGTGCTTCGGGAGCACCCACTCGACGGTCTCGTCGTGAAAGCACTGGGCCTGTGACAATGGCAGGAGGGGGGCATGTGTGTGTGTGTGTGTGTGTGCGTGTGTGTCACTGCCCTCCCTCTCAAACGCTGCCCGGTGCTTCGGGAGCACCCACTCGACGGTCTCGTCTTGAAAGCACTGGGCCTGTGACAATGGCAGGAGGGGGGCATGTGCGTGTGTGTGTATGTGTGTGTGTGTGTGTGTGTGTGTGCGTGTGTGTGTGTATGTGTGTGTGTGTGTCGCTGCCCTCCCTCTCAAACGCTGCCCGGTGCTTCGGCAGCACCCACTCTATGGTCTCATTGGGAATGCACTGGGCCTGCAAAAAGTGTTGCGGTGTTGCGGGGGGTTTGGGGGGGGGGAGGGGAGGGACATGGAGGCTCAGGTGCTGACCCTGAACATCACCAGCATGCAGAAATTCTAATGTTTTTGGAGCGTACGTTTTGATCTGCCGCCTGCCTGCCCCCTGTTACACATAGGCTCCTAGCGCCGATGCCCCCTGCAACACATAGGCTCCTAGCGCCGATGCCGTGTGTTGGGTGTCAAAGTGCTCCTGCCTCGCACTAGACTGTCTTGCCCGGTCCAGGGGAGTAGGCAAGCCCAGTGCGAACCCCACACTTGGTTACCACCCCCAGGTAGAGGGCGCATACAGTCCCTGCTAGCCACGGTGCAGCCTTGGCCCAGCTGAGGGGAACAGGCATCAGGGGCTTGCGGGGTGTATGTGTCCCCCCCGCCCTCTCTTGGTGCGGTGAAACATATATGCTATATATGTTTTGGTGTAACCTCTCCAGTGATTTCCTTTCCATGATTTTTAATTCATTCTTCCACAGCCGGATTCTGCTTTGACCGAGTTGACCGTTGACCTCCCGTAGACCGTTTGTCCTCATACATAGGTCATTTGAAAGCTGTTGACGTGCTCTGCCTGGCGGGCTTGTCAGACTTACAATCCACTGGATGGATTGAGCTGTGTGCAAGGTCAAAGAACAGCCGAAATGCAGCCAAATGGCCGTGGAGAGCCGAAAAGGAAATGTCTGCACCTGTCTTGGCTCGGCATCAACGACTGTCCGCCCAGCCATACTCCTTCATAGTGTTCCTTGCAAAGGATCAACGGATCACCAACTTCACGGCTCGTCTACGACTACCGTAGTACCGCTTTGCCTTGCCGATTATATAATTCCGAAGT
The DNA here is from genome assembly GCA_016618255.1 of Chlamydomonas sp. UWO 241. Classification (NCBI taxonomy): domain Eukaryota; kingdom Viridiplantae; phylum Chlorophyta; class Chlorophyceae; order Chlamydomonadales; family Chlamydomonadaceae; genus Chlamydomonas; species Chlamydomonas priscui. Next base: position 266,390 of record VFSX01000154.1, on the reverse strand, counting down.
CGTGTCGGCAAGGTCGATTTCTAAAAAAGATTGCCAAAAAAGTAACAAAAACGCGAAAGTGACATAAAAACGGGAAAAGTCCCCCAAACATCCCGCTGCAAGGCACCCAAATTCTAAACAATTACCCCCTTTATAAAAGCGGCGGCAGGGCAAAGCGGTACCACCGTAGTAGCCAGCCACCCGCCTGTAGTGCTCGGGCGATGTATGCCGAGCAAGGTCGAATACGCTGCCTGTTAGGTGCATCACACACGACTGTAACATCCATCATCAAAATCCATCGTCATCAGTCATTTGGTTTTGGGCTCCTGGCAGCCATTGGAGCCATAAAGCTACTGACGATCCCATCAGCTATCGCTGAACCCATTAAGTTGCTTGATGATCTGACAATCCCATCAGATAGATCTCGTCAAGAGCTTGAAAATGGCCTTCATTTGATAGTCAACGGTCAACGCTAAGACAGCAGTCAAGGCGGTCAACGGTACGTTGGTCCGCGCGCCGGCTCCCAGATTTTTTATTTTTTTTAAACACCACCACTGATCAGCATCATGACTCACTCGCGGTTCGCGTCCACCTGGTCAGCGATGGGCTCCAAAATTCGTCCGCGCCCCCAGACGCCGCTAAGCCCTCCAGAAACGACTGGCGGGGGGCGAACCTTGGCGGAACATGCCCGAACCTTTGTCTGCTCAAGCTGACCAAACAGGCCCTTTGTGTCTTTCCTTGGTCCGCCCAAGTCGCCCCCCCCCCCCATTTTTTTGCCGATTTCGTGTCCGCCTGGTCAGCGACGGGCTCTAAAGTTCGTCCGCTACCGTTTGGTTCCTACTTCCCTGACGCAGGCGATGTCACAGGGAAGAGCTTCACACCCGCTTGATCTCCTACCACATTCCCAACGCCGGAGGCAGCGCCCCAGGCGCAGCATTTACTTGCGCGGACCAGGCGGCGCCTCAGGTGCGCCGACTGCCATGGGCTTCGCCTGAGGCGCACCCCTGATCGCCTCACGCGCCACCTTGGGCGTCATCCCGACCGCCGTAGGCGCCCACCACCGCATGAAGCGCAACCCCGACCGCCTCAGACATTTTGACCACATTCACTTGCGCGGATCAGACGATGGGGCTGTGGTAGGGATGTCCTCCGCACCCGCTTGACTCAATAAGAGACTCGGATTTCCTGGTAGGCTGGCGCACTGCATGGCCTTGCGGGCTCTCTTAATAGAGCCCCCCTGGACGTGAAGTCTAGGCCTTAACTCACGCCCCGGGGTCCTCCACGCGTTTACATTCAAAACCTGTAAACCCGCACCTGTTCTTCAGTTTTTACATGTTCGCGCCCGGAGGACCCGGGGGGGGGCGTGGGTTAAGGCCTAGGGGAGCTCTACTGGGAGAAACCGCAAGGCCATGCCCGCACCCGCTTGAGTGAGATCGTGCCGTTCCAGTTGGGGTGCTTCAGGTCTAGCAGCTTCTTGACCTCATTGCACGACATGCGCAGCGTTGTAGCAGCCTCGGTACGCACGGCAGCACTCTGAGGTGGTGACAGGAGCCGGGGGGAGGGGGGGGGGCACGTTAAGAGGTGGTTTCCGCGTTAGAGGGGGGGGGGGGATAGAGGGGGGCGCAGAGTGTTGGGGGGGTGGGGGGGTGCAGAGTGTACAGAGGGGTGCGCGTTAGAGGGGAGGGGTGTGTGTGTGACAAGGTACTAGGAGGGGTGTGTGTGTGTGATGTGTGTGATGTGTGTGATGTGTGTGTGTGTTGTGTGTGTGTGTGTGCGACACTCTGTGGCACGCGCGTGTGTGTGTGTGTGTGTGTGATGGCAGGGGGGTGGGGGGGGAGGTATGTGAGCGTGCTGGTGGCATCCGGGCGGTCGAGCAGCTTCGTGACCTCAGTGCAAGATAGAATCAGCGTCACAGCATACACGCCACGTCACATTTGTGCACCCTCTCACTTTTTTCAGTCTCTCTCACGTTCTTCAGTCTCTCTCCTCCTGTCTCACTTTCTCTGCCTCCCTCATTTTATTCTCGCATTTAGTAAACCTTTTTCTCTCCTGTGTGTCTCGCTCCCTGCTTAGCCTCTCTCTGTCTTTGCCTGTCTCTCTTTGCCTGTCTCTCTTAGTCCTTCACCCTCTCTTTGATCCTCTCTTCCCACTCTCTCTCTCTCCATCTCATTCTCTCTCTCTCTCACACACACTTTTCTCTCTCTCACTCTCTCTCTTGTCACTCTTTGACTGCCCCTCTCTCTGTCTGTCTCTCTGTCTCTCTGTCTCTCTGTCTCTGTCTCTCTGTCTCTCTGTCTCTCTCTGTCTCTCTGTCCCTCTGTCCCTCTGTCCCTCTGTCCCTCTGTCCCTCTGTCCCTCTGTCCCTCTGTCCCTCTGTCCCTCTGTCCCTCTGTCCCTCTGTCCCTCTGTCCCTCTGTCCCTCTGTCCCTCTGTCCCTCTGTCCCTCTGTCCCTCTGTCCCTCTGTCCCTCTGTCCCTCTGTCCCTCTGTCCCTCTGTCCCTCTGTCTCTCTGTCTCTCTCTCTCTCCCTCTCTCTTTTCTATCTCTCTCTCGTTCTGTCTCCCTACTTTCCGCCCACCAGCCTGCTAGTTCCGCCAACGGTCCCGCCAACAGCGCCGTCAATGGCCCTGTTAACAGCTCCCATTGCGCTGTCGACCCAACCGTCCATCTGCTCACCACCGACCGCGTTGCGCACCTATGAGCCGTTGATGGTTTGGGGTTCTGGAGGAGTGTGGGCAAGCGTGTGCGTGTCTGGGTGTGGGTGGGTGTATGTGTGTGTGCATTTTTCTAGATTTTTTTGTTTTAGAGTCCAGGGCTTAGAAGTGGGAGGAAGCAGGGTGTGTGTGTGTCAATGGCCCTGTCAACAGCGCCCATCGCGCTGTCGACCCATCCGTCCAGCTGCTCGCCATCGACCGCGTCGCGCACCTATGAGGTGCCGGGTGTGTGTGGGCATGCGTGTGTGTGTGTGTGTGTGTGTGTGTGCATGTGTGCGTGTGTGCGTGTGTGTGTGTGCATGTGTGCGTGTGTGCGTGTGTACGTGTGTGTGTGTGTGTGTGTGTGTGTGTGTGTGTTTCAACCGTTATTGTTTTTAGAGTCTAGGGCTTAGGACTGGAAGGAAGCGGGTGGGCGGCGGTTGGGCGGCAGGTGGATAGCGGCAGTCAGAAGGGTTTGAACTAGCAAGCCCCGGCAGCTCAGGCGGGCGCTCTGCGAGGTGGCCGTGGTCAAGCTAGCACTCCCCAGTTGTCAACCCCTACAAAGCGCAACTCATCGATGTCTGGTTACCTGTACTCTGCACAGTCAAGGCAAGCACGCAGGCCAGGGCCAAGGCGGCCTGCACTACAAACGACGCACCGCCTTCATTGCCGCAAGCTACCTTCCCAACAACAACCCCTGTAATACAAGTATGGTGATGAGAGTTTTACAATCCACTTCTGGCGGTCACACGTACGGTTCCAAAGCTCCAGTGGGACTTAGAGAATCAAGGCTCAAGGCCCACAAAAGGTCAAGCTACAAGGAGCCCACGGTAACGCCATCCACACTTGGTGGCGGGCGCCAAGCAAGCAGCACCACTGTGCAAGCTGCACACCCAGCCCCTCAAATGGCCAGAGGGCGGACCCAAGGTACAAGTACTGCGAGTACACTGGCCACGGCAGCCTGTAGCAGTGATTTCCTTTCCGGCTCTAAGCAGCCATTCCAGCTCCAGCCTGCTGTAGGCCAAATACTAATTGGGAGCGAGCACGGCCGGAACGCTTTTTTTCTTCCGGAGTGTGAACTGCATGCGTGAGGAAACGCCAGCTAGTTAAGCAATGGCTGCAACCAGCCAACCGTCTACGTTTGGGCCAACCTGGGCCAGAGCCAGGGCGGCCCCATCGCGGTGCCGATCCCTCCGGCACCCCTATCTATAGGTTTCAGCCGCTTCTCCCCGGCCAGACGCGCCTGTCGCCGCGCGAGCCTGCGGAGGCCGCGGAGTCAGAAGCCCTGAACTGATGGATTTGCAGTCTGCGTGATGCCACACGAAGAGCATACGACTTGAGTGGGCTGGAGTATCGGCGGGTGATCTTTAGCTAGAGACTACTACTAGAGTAGAAGAGCAGCCTGCTTCGCTGGAGACCACATGTAACTTGTTACTTGTTACTTGCATGCTTTTATGTGCAGTGTGTGAAGATGACGCACCTCCGACATTGCCTTGAGCTGGTCCGCAATCATCTGCTGCATGGCTTATTATTGGCCAACGGCCGACGCGATCTTGAGCACGGTGAGTCAGACCTGCATGTTAATGTAATATATATGTTAATGTAATGATGATGAGTTTTTACAATCCACTCTCTGGCGGGCACGCGTTCGGTTCCAAAGCTCCAGCAGGACTTAGAGGAAGCAGTCCTGAAGACCTGCCAACAGAAAAAGGGGGGATGCCCCACGGAAGCGCCCCCCACACGCGGTGGCGGGCACCAAGCAAGCAGCACCACAGTGCAGGCTCCACACTCAACCCCTCCAGGAAACGGATGGCGGGCCCAAGGTATAAAACCATGAAGGGACCAAAAAGCCCACCCTCAACCCACCGGAAGCGGGGCCGTTGTGCACACCCGCCGCAGCACTCTGCTCAGCTACCACATCACAACCCGCCAGCGCACGCATGTGGCGCCACCTCCCCTCAAAAGAAAACATCCTCTCAGGGATCTAGGACGTCTTGTTCAGAGTGAGCCCGCCGTCCACTACTGATGATGATGTTTGGTTACAATCCACTTCTGGCGGTCACACGTACGGTTCCAAAGCTCCAGTGGGACTTAGAGAAACAAGGCTCAAGGCCCACAAAAGGTCAAGCTACAAGTAGCCCACGGTAACGCCATCCACACTTGGTGGTGGGCGCCAAGCAAGCAGCACCACTGTGCAGGCTGCACACCCAGCCCCTCAAATGGCCAGAGGGCGGGCCCAAGGTATAAAACCATGAAGGGACCAAAAAGCCCTCCTCCAGACCCCCGGAAGCGGGGCTAGTAGCACACCCGCCGCAGCACTCCACTCAGCAACCACACCGCACCCGCCACCGCACACGTGTGGCGCCACCTCCCCTTCAAAAACACCCTCAGAGGGAATGCCATCTAGCAAGCAGGTGCAGGCAGACATGATGATGAGAGTTTTACAATCCACTGCCGGCGGTCACACATCCAATTTTGTGTTCAAACTCATCACCCCCTCTGCGTGTGTGATGTTGCATCAATCTTTTTGTTGTGTTATCTTTGTGTTGTGTTGGATCAATCCACAGCTTAGTTCTGGACATAACGAGGGGAGTGTGCACACGGCTCGCCTGCAGATATGGAGCAGGTCCAATGCGATGCGTTGCGTGATTTGATCGGATTTCAGTGCGTGCTGTGACAGGCCGTTACAGCCACAAAGGATGGGAAGCGCACGGGGACAGGGACAGGCAAACCATGGACACCCCCCCTCACACCACCTGTCGCATCCCGACACCTTGTATTCCACACAACACTCTCATCTACCGTACGCAACCACCGAGTCCCCCAACCTCCGAGTGCAGTTGTGGGCTCCTTCTCGCTGGCGTCAGGCACCGGCTGGATGAAACCATCACCCACTGCACGGAGGACACCAAAGACATCAACCCCCCTCAACAAAGAGTGCGTCAAAGCGCGCCAGCCGGAACCTCTCGTTGCGCATCACGCCGGGCGCAGGTGCATCTGGTCGAGGAGCTCTGCTAGGGTCGGCTCTGCCAGGTTCGGCTCTGCCGGCAGGGTCGGCTCTGCCGGCAGGGTCGGCTCTTCCAGCTCTGCCAGGGTCGGCTCTGCCAGGGTCGGCTGCAGCACCGGCGCTGGTACGACTGGCACCATTGAGGGGGGGAGCCGAAGAAGGTTGTCCAGGATGTTGCAGCCTGTGTGCGTGCGTGTGCATGCAAGTGTGTGCATGCGTGGGAAAGCAACACACAGCGTGTGTGTGTGGGCGTGCGTGCGCGTGCAAGAGAGTCACGATGAGTGAAAAGGGATAAGTCCATCATCATCATCATCATCATCATCATCACCTGGTCTCTGGACGTCCGCAACCATGTTCCTGGCGAAGATGTGCAGCTCGTCGCGCACGAATGCAGAGCTGCGGAGGTCGGCCAGCGACACCCACTCGAGCCGCTTGACGCCAGTGGCAGAGAGGCCGGCGGCCAGCACGTCCACCTTGAAATGATGTATGTCACAGGTTGACAGTTGGAGTTTACACCACACACACGGGGGCGCGCGAGGGAGGCCGTAAAGAAAACCTGTGTGTCTACCCAGCTGCCACCCAGCTTCTGCCCAGCTGCCACCAAGCTGCCACCCAGCTGCCACCCACCTACCACCCAGCTACCACTCACTCACTTGCATGTCTGCCGTGGTCACCTCGGCGAAGCACAACGCGTACTTGGAGTGTGGACACCACTGGACGGGTGCATGCAGCTACCACCCAATGCCACCCTGATGCACCCCAGATGCAACCTGGCTACCACCTAGCTACCACCCAACTACCCACCTCGATGTCTGCCGCGTCAGTAACTGCGGCAAAGAACAGCGCGTACTTGGAGTGTGGGCACCACTGAACGCGAACAGGCACCCCCAGGCGCGCAATGGTCGAGCGCGCCAGCACACCGCCGCTCTCAGAGTCCGCCTTGGCGGATGCCACGCCAACCTAATCAACGGTCAGTCACAGTTGGTGAGTTGGTGTTGGGTATTGCGGCGCGAGTGTGTTGATTGGGATGGAGTGTGCAGTCGTGTGTGGCGCATCTACAGGCAGCGTATTCGACTTGGTGGTGCTGTGTCGCCTGACATGCCGATGACATGGGGCTTTGTTTTGCGCTCCGGGGGGCTTATTGGGTGTATTACCAGCTCTGCCTTTGGCCCGGTAAGTGACAGTTGGTTTCTGTGGGGGTACGGTGATTTACATTCAGACCCCAAGTGCTTAAGCACGCCAAAGCACAGCACAGCAGCACAGCAGCACAGCAGCACAGCAGCACAGCAGCACAGCAGCACAGCAGCGCAATCCCACCAAATGACATACCTCCAACATCAGCCCCAGCGCACAGAACACCGTGTACACTAAAGAACAGCAACACAGCACATGCCCCAGCGTGTTTGTGTGAACTCCAAATGTCCAAGAACATTATGAACCCCACCAAATGCCAGGCCTATGAGAGCAGCCCCACGGTAATGGTGCTTACCTACCGCAGTCTGCCCAAGGCGCGTGCGCTTCCCGCCTGATGGTGAGGGTGGTGGCTGTGTCATATTTTTTTGTCTGTTTGAGTCGTTTAAATTTTACGTTCAAGGGTTAAGGGTTGAGAGTTAGTAGGGTTCACGGCTTACAGTGACGGGTTTCAGGAGACCAAGACCACAGCAGAGTATGAACGCACCTGGGAAGTTCAGCAGGTCTGCCCGTCGAACCGCCCGTCGAACCGTCCGCGCTCCGGATCTCGCGCACCATGAGCACTTCCACATATGCGGCGGTCGGGCGCCAGCATATGACAAAACCTGCGGCGGCGAACCCGTTGTCGTCCTGCGGACGCAGCTCCGTATGTTGGTACGGCTTGGTCGAGGTCTGGGCCTTGAGCTTCTTGAACTCGGGACACTTCTTGCGGGCGTGCGACTGCTCTTCCTCTGGCACTCCCGTGCAAAAGAGGCACCCAGCCACGTTGTCGGGGGGATACATCTTCGACGTCGAGTCTGCGGGGTACGGGGAAGGGGGCAGCCCACACCGTGTGGCGACCACACGCATACAGGGCGACTTCATTTCCGCCAACATGCGCATGCAACAGCGTGCACATGGGCCTTGAGGTGGGTTGGTTCCATCGTGTTGGTGGCATGGTCGCGAACCGACCCTAGACCTGCAGGAAGGTGGGTGGGCATGGAGATGGCACCAGCATGATCCCACAGGCATGCTCCATGCAATCGGGAGCCCCAATCGTTAATGAATCACATGGACCCATGCACCAGATGGTCGGCATCCCACACGCGCGCCCAGAACGGGGGGGGGGGGGCGAGGGGGGAGTGGGAGTAGTGCCAGAACGCTCACCTCACGACCTGAGGCAATAAGCGGGCGCGTTTCCGATGCGTTGTGGCTGTGGATAAGTGCGCTGATTCCGTGCTGATTACACCTCTGTCCGTGCCAGGCGATTTTTTGGAAGATCAGTGGAAAATGAACATGGTGCTGGCGGGCCGTGTGTAGTAGGTCTTTCTGGTTCTTCACAACGGGGACCGCTGGAGGCTGTGTGTACGCCTCGCTGGCTAATCATCGAAGTAACGCATAGTGTGGAATGCCGGAGGAACGGGCGTCCTAGCCAGCCCTGTGCGTAGGCTAGGTGGCTCGTTTTTTTTTGTTTTTCACAGGCGCTCCCTGTTGCGCTTTCGACGAGTGGGTGCCCTGCACGCGATCCTATCACCCCCCCGTCCTCGCGGTGGCTCTTAAGGTGCTGACCAGTCGCGGCTTGGCCCTTCACTCACGACACAGGTGCGTGGGTTGCTGGCATGCAAGGTATCTTGCCTGAGCTGCATGCGGATGCAACAGACTCCATGCGCTCCTCCTGCTGGCGAGGGCCTGTGATCCAGCACCAGCAAACGAGCGTGCACCACTTCCACCTGCGCATGTGCACGCAGGTTTAGACAGACGCCATGCCACTCACGCGCGCCCAGAAGGCGGCCGCAGCTGCCAAGGTGCGTGCACGGACTTGTCCTGGCATGGCGTACACGCATGGCTCGTGCCCCCATGCGTGTACGCGCACACGCACGGCCGTGCCTTGGCGTGACGTTTCCGCCCTCCCACCCCATTTCCAGGACCAGGCTTGGACGGAGTCCCTCCAGGGCTTTCCCATCCAGGACCTGCCGCCCGAGCTGATCCTGGACATCCTCGTGCGCGCCGGCGCATGGCCAGAGGACGAGGGCCAGCCACTGGGGCAGGAAGACAGGGATGAGGCGCACAAGGGCATGCTTGCCTACTCGGCACTGTCTTTGTGCCGGCAGTTCCGTGACGCGCTGTTGGGCAGTGCGCAGCACATGGCCAATCTGATTGTTGGCGTGCACGGAGGCTGCAGGGAGGCAGCTCTCGTGCGCGTATGCCGGCTGGGACACGCGGCGGCGACACGATACCTGCTGGAACTGCCTGAGGGTGCACCGCACGCGGATTGCTTGGCAGGAGAGGCACTGTTGTCGGCAGTGGCTCTTGGTCATGAGCCTATTGTGCGCATGTTGTTGGAGGCACCCGAGGGAGCGGCGAGAGGTGACTTAAGAGGGGGGCTGCCGCTTCTCATGTCAGCCGCGTGTGGTCACGAATCCATCATACGGCTGCTGCTGGGCCGCTCAGAGCATGCACCACGTGGCGATGTGGTCAGCATGGCACTGGCTCTCTCAGCCGAACGGGGCAACGTGTCCATTGTGCGCCTGCTGCTTGGGTGTGGTATGCCACAGCATGCGCCGCATCCCGTTTTTTTCATTGGGGAGGCACGAAGGCGGGCAGTCGATAACGGCCACGCGTCCATTGCGAGCCTGCTGGCGGAGTACGAGGAGAAGCTGGGGGGTGGAGCGGACGGCGGCGACGGCGACGGAGCGGACGGCGATGACGGCGGAGACAACGACGGCGAGGGTGCATGATGATGGATATTACAGTCTGTGTGACTCCAGCAATGATGTATTAGACCTGGGTCGGCGCTGGCGCCTAACACCTTCACTGAGTTTCAGGCTGAAACTGGCTGGCTACCTGGTAGGGGTGGGGGTCAATATGTATGATGTGGCATCTGCCGCCGGCGCCCGAACACAAACGGCGGCAGCTGCGGCACGCCAAGGGGCAGCGGCAGCAACAGTCATTTTGTTTTGGGCTCCTGGGAGCCATTGGGAGCCATAAGGCTACTGACGATCCCATCAGATATAGCTTCACCAAACAAGTTGCTTGATGGTCTGACGACCCCTTCACAAAGATGGAATCAGACGAAATCAGACAGATCTCATCAATCTCGTCAAGACCTTATAGTTGACCTACATTTGATGGTCAACGGTCATCGCTACAGCAGCGGTCAAGGCGGTCAACGGGACGTGGGTCAGCGCGCCGGCTCCCAAAACATCACGAAAAAAACTGAAACCAAAATCACTGGGCAGCAATGGCATGGCGAGGCCTATGCGCAGGCCTCGCCGCAGTCACTGCCCTCGAGATCGATCGACGCAGTACCGTGCGCGCTGTGGGCTTCGAGGTGGAGGGCAGGCGCGTGCTGCCGGACTGATCAGACAGCAGCGGCCTGGTTGGCGACTGACCGTGACACCGCTTGCCAGCTCATCACAGCATGCATGCTCCCGTGACGCAATGTAGCTAGCTGCACACTGGCGGGTAGACGTGACTGACATGTGGCTGGCGCGTAGAGCGGACAGAGTGGTGGGTGTGGCGGCTAGCCCAGGCAGGGGACGCCCGGGTTCTGATGCAGAAACCCCGTGGGTGCACCTTGTTGAGATGGAAGGTTGGGGGGCTTTTGTGTGGAAAGGGCCATCCTGGTAGGCTGACGCGCTGCGTGGCCTTGTGGGCTTTCCTAGTCGAGTCCCACGAAACGTGTAGTTTAGTCATAAACACACGCCCCTGGGTCCTCCGGACGCAAACGTGTGAAATCTGTAAAACCTTTTATCAGTGGGCTAGGAGGCTCGCAGAGTCAGCGGCACTGTTGGAAGGGCAGGCTGAGAAATGCTGCATTTGCGAGTCATACAGGGCACAAAGAGGAAGCTGATCCATCAAATTCAGTCATGAATCACCATCCCACGCGAATCCGACTGCCTGATTCTTCCCTTCAAATATTTTTACGATTTGTGTCACGAAAATGCGCTGTGGATCTGATCACTGCTGCTGTGTCAGCATATGCCACCACCTGCCGTCCGCGCGCCACTATTCTGCCAAACCGCACACGCAGTCACAGACTTTTCGGGTCTGGTGGTTCTACCCAGGGTCTCCCGCTGTGTTATGCCTTCACGCGACGACGACGAACTGACACCAACTGTTTGTTTTTACCGGGAGCCCAGCATGGTTCAGCACGGCATGGTGCCCAAACGACTGAGCCTTCGGTGCTGCGTTCCATCAGATTAATGTGCACATCGATACATGTTACAAGCTGCTTGGGTGTTCCAAGCGACCACTAAACATCGGAGGACTGTCAAGTCAAAGGGCAACGTGTGTGGGCAACGTGTGTGGGCAACGTGTTTGGCATGCGGCCGCCCCCCCCAGCCTGCTACTTGAGACACCTCTGCGGACCAGGTAGTCTGCTGGAGGTGCAACCACCCGGATGCCCCCCCCCCCCCCCCATCGCTGCCGCCACGGCGACATGACGAGTGCCAAGACACAGCCGCTGGTCCGAGGACACACAATATACAGCTGCTGGATGACCGCCGCTGGTCCCCCCCCCCAGCACACACAAGCAACGTCCACACACGACGCCCTGGCTGCCGCACACGCAGCGCTGCTGCAGCTGCTGCTGCTGTGTGCGTCTAACGTGGGCCGCGCCTGCCTGCTTTTGCCTGCGTCTGGCGCTGCTGCAGCTGCTGCTGCATTTTACATGCGCGGTGACGATCCGGGCGCCCCCTTGGGCCCTCGGAAGAACGGGCCATCGTGCATCGCCCAGACCTGGATGAATTTGAGGGGCAAGTGCACGCACGCGCAGGGGTCAGGTAATGTGTGCCCCCACTCCACTCGTCAAAACCCTGGTTGTGACATCCGTCATCAGTGCACGCCAACCAAGATGGATTGGGGCAGGGGGAGGGTGGGGGGGGATTCGTGGGAAAGTGCAGGCACACACAGCGGTCATAGACGGTTGCGCTAGTGCACGCCAGCTAGGGTGGGTAGATGGGGTGGTGGGCGGTGTGGGGTGTACACGCCCCCCCCACACACACATGCATAATTTGTGGTGTGGTGTGTGGTGCGTGGGGTGGGGTACATATGGGGTGGTGGGCCTACACGCATGATCAGCCGAGATGTGTGCGGGTGCATCCCGGGCACAAGGGCCTGCACGCGCCAGACTCCCGCTACTGCTTCTGCTGCGGCTGAGTCGGTTAGCATGTCACGCGTCACAGGGTGCACGCCGGGTGCACACCAGGGGGGGGGGGGGGGTCAGGCTTTACACGTTCGCGCCCGGAGGACCCCGGGGCGTGAGTTAAGGCCTAGACTACACGTCTAGGGGGGCTCTTCTTGGAGAGCCCGCAAGGTCACGCAGCGCGCCAGCCTAACAGGGACCGGGGGGGGGGGGGGCAAGGCGGGAGATTTTGGGGCGCAGGCGCGCGTTGATCAGATGGGTCTCTCCCTCTCCCTCCCCCCCCCCCCTCTCCCTCTGTCTCTCTCCCTCCCTCTCTCAGTATTTCCCACAAAACACGCCCGAGCATCACCTGGATCGGTGGTGTGCAATCGCGACGGGTGGAGGGATCCAGCACCCTCACCCTCTTTCTCTCTCCCTCTCTCTTGTTCGCTATCTCCCCCCTCGCTCTCTCCCTCTCTCTCTCTCTTTCTCTGTCTGTCTGTCTGTCTGTCTGTCTGTCTGTCTGTCTGTCTGTCTGTCTGTCTCTCTTCCTACGCATTCCCCACCTGGATCAGGTGGTGTGCAATTGCGACGGGCGGAGGGATCCAGAACCCGAGCATCTCCATGCTCTTGGTCTGGAGGCTCGTCTGCGCACATACCAGAGTGCGCGCGTGTGTGTGTGTGTGTGCATGTGTGTGCGCGTGCGTGGGGACGTGCGCCAAAGATGCGGAAGGGGAGGGATCCAGAGCCGGGCTTGTTTGGATGCTTGTTTCCACGCGTGTTGTCGTTGTTGTTGTTGTTGTGTTTATGAGTGAGAGTTCTAGAAAGCGAGTGAAAGGGACAGACAGCCAACACCCACCATCGTCTCGTCCATGTTCTCGTGGTACAGCTGCACCGCAGCGCGCAGCTCCGACCGGTCGTACCACTGCACGTCCTCCATCTGCGAAGTATGACCATCAGAGTAACCATGCCAGTGACCATCAGAGTGACCATCAGAGTGCTTCTATCTATCAAAGAGTCAGCAGGCAGGTGGTGGTACGTGCAGCTCCGACTGGTCGTCCTCCATCTGTATAGTGTAACCAGAGTGACCATCAGAGTGACCATCAGATCGCTTATATCCAAGGGTCAGAGGTGTAGGCAGCCAAGTGGTGGTGCGTGCAGCTCCAACCGATCGTACACCGCAATCCGTCTGCAGAGTGTGACTAACTAGGCTAGGTGTGACCAGTGGTAACCATCAGAGTGTGACCATCACATTCAAGTCAGCGGTGTGAGCCCTGGACCAGGGACTGCCAAGCAGCACAACAAAAACCTTTCTTGTGTTGCTTGTTGGCCATGACAAAGTATGACTGGGCCTTTGGCAATGCACCTGAGCGTCAGTCAGACAGTACTCAAGCTTCAAGTGAGGTGGGGCCTCAGCGACCAAACCCAACTGTCGCCCCCCCCCCCCCTGTCGCACCTCTGCTGTGTTGACCATGATTTCGTACGACTTGGCCTTGGCGATACACCCGAGCATGAGCTCGCACGTGCCCGCACGGCCGATCGGCCACGGCTGCACAGAGGCAGAAGAAGACGAGCACGCGGGTCAGAGCAGGCGGTCAACACACGTCCTGTGTGGTCGATTGTAAAGTCCGTTGGACGCTCTGGTGATGGATACGACAGGCCTGAAAGTGCGTGCATTGATGCAGTGCGGCGGCCGATTGGCCACGGCTGCACACATGGGAGGAGACTTGGGTCAGAGCAGGGTTGCAGTGCGGTGGGTGCAGCGATGCAGTGCGATGACCTCGTACGACTGGGCCATGGCGATGCACCCGAGCATGAGCTCGCACGTGCCCGCACGGCCGATCGGCCACGGCTGCAGACAGGCAAAAGAAGGCGAGCACGCGGGACAGAGCAGGCGGTTGACACACGTCCTGTGTCTGTTTTGGTCCGTTGGATGTTAGAGTCCGTTGGACGCTCTGGTGTTGGATACGACTGGCCTGAAAGTGCGTGCATTGATGCAGTGCGGCGGCCGATCGGCCACAGCTGCAGACAAGGAATAAAAGCGGGTCAGAGCAGTGATGCAGTGCGGTCAGTGCTTTTTGTTTGCGGCATTTGGAGCCGGATTTGGAAGCCATAGAGCCGGATTTTCAGCCAGATTGCTCCAGAAAATCAATTGGAAATCCTGTAACCAAATTCACCGAGTGCGGTGGGTGCGGTGATGCTGTGCGGTGGCTGATCGGCCACGGCTGCAGACATGGCAGAAGAAGACGAGCACGCAGGTCCGAGCAGTGATGCTGTGCGGTCAGTGTTTTTTGTTTTCGGCGTTGGGATCCGGACCTCGAAGCCATGGAGCCGGATTTTCTGTCAGATGGCTCCAGGAAACACGTTTAAGTCCGAAAACAAAATCACTGAGTGCGGTGGGTGCAGTGATGCTGTGCGATCGGCCACGGTTGCAGACATGGCAAGAGAAAACGAACACGCGGGTCAGACCAGGTGGGTCACGCACGTCTTCTGGGCGTTGTTACAATCCGTTGCATGCGCATTTGAATGGCCTGAACGGCATTGTGCAGCGATGCAGTGCGATCGCGAGGCTCCATCAGAATATATCTCTGGCGCACGCACTTGTGTCCCGAGGATGTGCACCTGGTCCAATTCCAGGCGCGTGTTTTCCTGCTCAGCAGCAGTAACGAGCAGGAGCAGCAGCAAAAACACAGCAGCAGCAGCAACAGCACCAGATCAGCAACACCAGCAACGCGCACGCACCTGCATCCCAGGGATATGCACCCGGTCCACTTGCACACGCGCCATGTCCTCTTTCTCTGCAGCAGCAGCAGCAGCAGCAGCAGCAACAACAGCAACGCATCAGCAGCACCAGCAGCGCACCTGTGTCCCGAGGATGTGCACCTGGTCCACTTGCACGCGCGCCTCCTCTCGTACCTCCCTCCGCACAGCCTCCTCTATGCTCTCGCACTGGTCGATGAAGCCCGAGAGGCACGTGTACCTGTTTGTTTGAAAATTTGAACAATGTCGGTGTTTTATTTGATAGTTTGAATATGTAAAAAAGGCGCTTGGACTTTTCCGCCTGAACCTGGATATGGTCATGGTATTTTCGGAATAAGTGGTGGTTTGAAATGCTCTCACAGCGGTCGGTGAAGTCCGACAGACACGTGTGCCTGTTTGTTTGAACATTGGTTTGCATATTGTCAGTGTAATTATTTAAACGTAGCTTGAATGCTGGCAGTGAGCTTGAACTGCTCTCGCACGGGTCGATAAAGCAAGACAGGCACATGCACCTGTTTGTTTGAAAGTGGGGTAAAATGTTTTGTGTGCACCTGTACCAGTACCTGTTTGGTAGTTGCTTGCACCTGAGATGGGGTCGCAGGCCATAGCCGAGAGCACATAAAGTGGAGGCCTGCTCTCACGGCACCAGAGGTATACCGTAGTGACACGCTCATTTGGGGGTACGGCCATTTGGGGGTTGGGAAAACGGCCGTTCAAGGCCCACAAAAGACACGGGTTTGGGGATAGCCACCTGCACGCAGCGCCCTCGGTGACACGCATTTGGGGGCAGTTTCACACACCCACACTCCCCGTTCGCTACTCTCCCTCCATCGCATGCCGCATCCAAGCAGTGTTATGGATAGCCCTTGTTTTTAGCTTTCCAATGCATTTTCATCATCGAAATCCATGCAGTATCAAGTGAGTTCCAGCATATACGTTTTTTCTTGCGGCACGGGTTTGGGGGTAGCCCCGAGCATCAGTGCCACCCTCGACACGGGTTTTGGGGTAGCCTACCCCCAATCGTACCCCCAAATGAGCGTGTCACTACGGTATCTACCCATCGCATGGTGCACGGGCACGGCTCTGTGCATGGTGCTGCGCATGGTACATGCATCCCCTGCTCATGGTGCATGGGGCTAGCCCCGACGACACTGCGGGGACCATAGCAGAGAGCAAAGAAGTGGAGGCCTGCTCCCATTCCCACGGCACCAGAGGTACATGGTGCATGTGCACGGGCGCGCATGACAGCCCCATGATGGGGCAAACACAGTCACTTAGTTGAGGCCTGCCCCCCACGGCACGGAATGTATATCGCGCGTGGGTGCATGGGTCCATGCGTGGTATGCATGGTGCCGCGCATGGTGCATGACGCTGGCCAAGGGGGCACTGCGGGGACACTCACATGCCGGGAGTGTTGCGCTTGGAGCGACCGAGCAGCGCGCGCTGGCCGTCAGGTGACTCGACGAGCATGATCACCTGTGTGTGTGTGTGTGCGTGTGTGTCAGGAAGTTCCTTCCCGATCGGGAAACGAAATGAAGCGTGCCCGAAGGGCTCGCGCCCGATAATGGTTTTGGGGACGGTGCGTTCGGGAAAACCGACGTGCGGGGAAGCGTGCAAAATCGTTGATTCTCGCACTTTTCAAAGCGATTCTTCGGGCTGCAGCCCGAAATCCCGACGAAACCGGGAAATCCTCTTCGGAAGAAACGAAAGGATGACTAACCCCAAGGAAACCCCTGCTGTGTGCGTGTGTGTGTGTTTGTGTGTGTGTGTGGACTGGTGCCTCGACGAGCATGATCACCTGTTGGTGGGTGAACGACAGTGATTTCCCTGCAAGCCGTATACCGCTCCGAGCCGGATTTCCCATTTCCCAGAAAAACACCCCACACTGAGTGAGTGAGGGCGTGGAGCGATGCGTTGGAAAGCTCTTGCTGAGGCAGCACAACGGCATGCATTGCATGCATACCCGCTGTGTATTGTGCCTGGTATGAGCGGTCAAAATTGCTGGAGCCGGCAAAAAACTAATTACTAAATCCTTCCCAGGGACCACTGGTGAACGAGCGGGCGAGGCGGGTGGGTCACTATGACGGATGCCCTGCCCAATCGCCCAGGAGCCATGCAATGAGACCCCCCCAAAGTTGTGATAGCGGCCTGGGGCAACGGCGTGGCCGCCAGGGTCCCAGCCGTACCACATGCCCATCGCCTGAGGCGCCTCAGGCAGCGCCTCAGGCGGCGCCTTCACTTGCGCGGATCAGGCGGCGCCTCAGGCGCGCCTAGACTGTCTGCGGCGCACCCCCGACCGCCTGAGGCGTCACTCCCTCAAAACAATACAAAAAATACTGCACGAACCCTGCAGCTTCCCTGCAGCTTCCCCACACCTTCCCTGCATCTTCCCCACAGCTTCCCCACAGCTTCACCGGGTCGAGTGTGCGGGTACAGCTTGTGGCTGTGGCCGTGCACAGCAGCGTCACTCCCTGAAAATAATACAAAATACTGCACGCAGCCTAGGCTTTCCTGCAGCTTCCCCGCAGTTTCCCCACCGCTTCCCGACACCTGCCTCTCAGCTCCCCCACAGCTTCACGCACCACTGGTTCGGTGCGCGGGTATAGCTTGTGGCTGTGGCCGTGCACATCAGCGACACTCCCCCAAAACACCACAAACTACTGCACGCAGCCTAGGCTTCCCTGCAGCTTCCCCGCAGCTTCCTAAACTTCCCTACACCTGCCCCGCAGCTTCCCCACAGCTTCACCCACCACTAGGTCGGTGTGCGGGCACAGCTTGCGGCTGTGGCCGTACACGCTCTCAGTGAGGAAAAAAACGAAATTGTGTACACAGCCTAGGCTTCCCCACAGCTTCCAACAGCTTCTCGACACCTGCCCCACAGCTTCCCCACAGCTTCAAGAGAGATTGGTTACACGTGCCGGTGGTACTTCCCAAACACCCCCGAGGGGACGCCGGGCTCACTGTATGTGCGGGGAGACGGGAAAGGGATGGAAAAAGGAAAGGCGAAGGGGTGCGCCGCAGGCTCAGGGGTCTCACTTCCGGGGGCACGCTCAATGGCATGCGCTTGTCAACTGTCAATTGTTTTTGTGTTTTTGTATTTTATGTGCGCACTCTAGCAGAGCATCAACCTGTAGTCTCGCTTTGCCTTCCCGGGGGTCCACTAAAGGCCCTCTTTATTTGGAATTTCAGGCATCCGCGGGGCGCATTGCGACTTAATTTTGTCTTTGCGGTGCCGGCGGCGGCTTTTTGCGGGGCCTGAAGAGCGTTGATCCGGATTCGAATCCCGCCGGGGGCTTTGTTTACCTTTGCGGGACGTTTCCGGACCTAATTTCACGTTAACGGAGCCTTTGCGGGACGTTTTCGGACTTTATTAGGCGGGAAGGCAAAACGAGACTACGGTAGGCAGCTTCCGACAGCTTCCCGACACCTGCCCCTCAGCTCCCGAGGTCTCACCACTGGGTCGAGTGCGCGGGTGCATTTTGTGGCTGTGGCCGTGCATATCAGCGCCACTCCCTGAAAACAAGAAAAATATGTAGGCTTCCCTGCAGCTTCACCACAGCTTCACCACAGATTCCCCACAGCTTCCGAGGTCTCACCACTGGGTCGGTGCGCGGGTAAAGCGTGTGGCTGTGGCCGTGCACGCACCACCACTCCCTGCAAATAATACAAAACACTGCACGCAGCCTAGGCTTGCCCTTAGCTTCCCCATAGCTTCCTACACCTGCCCCACAGCTTCCCCACAGCTTCAACCCACCACTCAGTGACTGGGTCGGTGCGCAGGTATAGCTTGTGGCTGTGGCCATGCATCTCAGCGTCACTCCCTGCAAATCATATAAAACACTGCACGCAGCCTAGGCTTCCCTGCAGCTTTCCCCACAGTCTTCATCAGCTTCCCCACAGCTTCCCTACACCTGCCCCACAGCTTCCCCACAGCTTCACCCACTACTGGGTCGGTGCGCGGATACAGCTTGTGGCTGTGGCTGTGCACGCTCTCAGAGAAGACGACACACAATTGTGTACACAGCCTAGGCTTCCCCGCAGCTTCCGACAGCTTCCTGACACCTGCCCCACAGGTTTCCCACAGCTTCACACACCACGGGTTGGGTCGGTGCGCGGGTATAGCTTGTGGCTGTGGTCGTGCACGCAGTGCCGCTCTCGGGGAGACCAAGACGAACTTATGTACACAGCCTCCCCACAGCTTCCCTACAGCTTCCCCACAGCTTCCCCACAGATTCACCCACCACTGGATCGGTGCGCGGGTACAGCTTGTGGCTGTGGTCGTGCACGCAGCGCCGCCGGAGTCCAGTCTCGACGGGCACCGTCTCTGATCCGCAGCGCGGGCAGAAGCGGTGCGTGTTGTGCCACTGGGACAGCGCCACTGCCTGTGCGTGCGCACGTGTGTGTGAATATGTGTGTTTGTGTGTGTGTGGTGTGTGTGTGTGTGTGTGTGTTTGTGAGTGTGTGTGGGGGGGTAACCATCAAGGGTAGAGGTCTCAAACCGGCACATGACTGAGGCCGCGGGCGGAACCGATGCGTGTTGTGCCACTGGGACAAATCGAGCGCCTGTGTGCGTGCACAGTAACAGTAACACGGGGTTTCCAGCTCAGCAGGCTACTCTTCTACTAGAGACACCCGCCGATACTCCAGCACACTTAAGTACTAGAGTACCGCCGGCTCCCGGCCGATAGACTACCGCTCCCGCCGGCTAGACTACCCCAAACAGCGGTCTCTGAGGGACATGTCTGGCAAGGAGCATATAGGAGAGGACCTTCCTCAGGGTCACAGTAGTGGCCTTGTGGCCAGTCAAGCCGGCAGAGCCGACTGGCGCTGACTGGAACGGTCCCCGCCTGGCAGTGCATGGCTGTCCAGCTCTCGTTTGCATGGGGCTCAGCCGGCGCCCCATGCCTCATGCATGGCCAGGTCCCACCCTCCAGGGGTGCATGGACGACAGAGTTGTCATGGAGGCTGCCTGAAGACCTTCCAACGCCAGTCACCGGCAGACGAGCGACCCCGAGGATGAGCGCGGTGACGAACGCGGCGATTGGTGAAGCGGATTTACTCTTTGTTGCCTCAGCGGTTCGCCACCGCTGAAGCCATGATGGTAGCCCGCCTCCACGGGCAGCCATCTTGACCAATGTCCAGCATGCATTGACGGGCGCCAGCTCCTCCGCTCGTCGATCAACTTGTCGAGATCGGTGCCGCATGGCGTCCTGCATGGGGGGAGGATAAGGGCCGTCTCCCAGCACGGGCCGCGGCAGCGCCGCGGCTACTTGCCAAGCCATGGCAGCGCCGGGCAAGCCGCTCCTGAAGTGTTCCACCGAGGGGCAGTCTAGCAGGAGCCGGGCCAGTCGCATTTTACCCCGCTCGTCAGCGGCACGTGCGTGCGGCACGTGCGTGCACACGTGAGTGTTTATGCAGAGTTGTTTGTTGTCGTTTCTGTAGAGTGAACGCACAAGCGCACACGCCCTAGCTAGGCTAAGTTTTAAAGGGTTGGGGTTTAGGGTAGGCAAGGGAGAGGGTAGGTAAGGGAGAGATGCAAAGCAATAGAGCATGTGCCTTGCCCACCTGTCCCGCAATCGCACACGCCTCGCGCAGAGCATCGTGATTGTCACTTTAGAGTGATCGCACGCGCACCAGCTAGACTGAGGTTAAACGGAAAGGGAGAGAGAGATATAACATGTCCCTCACCCACCCTCATCGCACGCCGCGCGCGGCAGCATCGGCATTGGCGCTCTGAAGTGAGCGCACAAACGCACGTGCCCTAGCTAGGCTGGGGTTAAACGGAGAGGGAGAGAGACTTGCAGAACAGGTGCCTCGCCCACCTGCCTTGCCTTTGCGCACGCCTCGCGCGGCAGCATCAGCATCGGCACCAGAGTGAGCGCACGCGTCCTAGCTAGGCTGAGGTTCAACGGAAGGGGAAAGTGAGATGCAGAACCGGTGCCTCGCCCACCTGCCCTGCCATCGCGCACGCCTCGCGCGGCAGCATCAGCATCGGCATCAGAGTGAGCGCACGCGTCCTAGCTAGGCTGAGGTTCAACGGAAAGGGAGAGTGAGATGCAGAACCGGTGCCTCGCCCACCTGCCCTGCCATCGCGCACGCCTCGCGCGGCAGCATCAGCATCGGCATCAGAGTGAGCGCACGCGTCCTAGCTAGGCTGAGGTTCAACGGAAAGGGAGAGTGAGATGCAGAACCGGTGCCTCGCCCACCTGCCCTGCCATCGCGCACGCCTCGCGCGGCAGCATCAGCATCGGCATCAGAGTGAGCGCACGCGTCCTAGCTAGGCTGAGGTTCAACGGAAAGGGAGAGTGAGATGCAGAACCGGTGCCTCGCCCACCTGCCCTGCCATCGCGCACGCCTCGCGTGACAGCATCAGTATCGACACTCGAGAGTGAGCGCACGCGCCCTAGCTAGCTAGGCTGAGGCTAAACAGAAAGGAAGGGAGAGAGAAACAGAACATGTGCCTCACCCACCTGCCCCGCGATTGCGCACGCCTCACGTGACAGCATCGGCATCGTCGCACGCAGGTCCCCCATGCTCACGTCCAGGTTGCACACGTGCTGAAGGTAGTGCACGAATGCGTCCTGCAAAAAAGGCAGGGGGCCGAGCAGGTGTATTGAATTGACTCGACTTGGATTGCTTGGCCAGGTCGCTCGGTGCCCATGTCCACGTCCAGGGTAAACACGCGCTGGGCGGCCTGCACAGGGAAATTGTCGAGCATTGGAGGTGAGTTTGAGGCGACTGGTCACTGCGAGCAGGGCCCCATGCTCTCTTGCTCTCTGTCTCTCCTTCCCTCACAGGCAGGGTGCACACGTGCTGAAGGTAGTGCACGAACGCGTCCTGCATGGGGCAACAGTCCAGGGTTTGAGTTGAGGTTTGACTGGTTGCTGCTAGCAGGCCACCCATGCTCTCTCTTTCCCTGCTTCCTACGCGCGCAGGGTGCACACGTACTGAAGGTAGTGCACAAACGCGCCCTGCATGGGAAAGAGTCGAGGGTTTGGGTGAGTTTTGAGGTGACTGGTCACTGCTAGCAGGTCCCCGTGCTATCTCTTGCTTTTTCTCCTTCCGACACAGGCAGGGTGCACCCGTGCTGCATAAAGTGCACGAATGCGTCCTGCATGGGGCAACCGTCGAGGTTGCGGTGAGTTTGAGGTGTCTGGTTATTGCTAGCAATGTTCATGTCCTTGCTCTCATTGTATCTGTACCAAAAATGCAGGGTGCACACGTGCTGGTGGTAGTGCACAAATGCGTCCTGCGCGGGGCAACAGTCGAGGGTTTGAGTTGACTGGTCACTTCTAGCAGGTGTCATGCTCTCTCTCTCTCCTTCCGACACAGGCAAGGTGCGCTGTAGGTGATGCACAAACGTGTCCTGCATGGGGCAGCCGTCGAGAGTTCGAGGTGAGTTTGAGGTGACTGGTCACTGCGAGCAGGTCCCCCGTGCTCTCTCGCTCTCCGCCCCGCACACGCAGGGTGCACACGTGCTGCGGGTGGCGCACACTCGCGTCATGCATGGGGCACCAGTCAAGAGTGTGGGGAGCATTTGAGGTGACTGGTCATGCGAGCAGCTCCCCCGAGCTCTCTCGCTCTCTCTCTTTCCGACACACGCAGGGTGCACACGTGCTGCAGATAGTAGACAAACGCGTCATGCGCGGGGCAACAGTCAAGAGTTTGGGGTGAGTTTGAGGCGATTAGTTAATGCGAGCAGGTCTCCCAAGCTCTCTCTTGATTTCTTTCCCCAAAATGCGAGTTTTACACGAGTGATGATAAATTTTACAGTCGTGTGTGACTCACCTACAGGCAGCGTATTCGGCCTTGCTCGGTGTATATCGCCCGAGCGCTACATACGGTTGGCTGGCTACTGGTGGTGGTGGGGGCTTGTGGGTCAGGGCTGGACCTAGACAGGGCGCTCTGCCCCGAGATCTGACTATACCCTGTGGGGGCACGGCCAGGGTTCACATCGAGGTAGTGTACAAATGCGTCCTGCGTGGGGCCCCAGTTGTGTCGGCAAAAGTGGCCCTGCCCCGCCCTGCCCCTCCCCTCTCCTTCCCGAACTCCCTCCCTCCCAACCTCTCTCTCTCCTTCGCGTTTTCTCTCCCCCGTCCTCCCTATCCCAGAGACACGCAGACGCGTGCACCTACTCGGCATCACGCTCACACGCACACACCAGGGTTCACCATGCCGATCGCATTCCAGCCAGCCTGGAGAAACTGCGGGAAGCTCTCCGGAAACCCGACGCGTCCGTGTGGCCCTCTCCAGGAAAACCGACAGCGACACAGCCCCAACGGAAATCCCTGGCACCCACCTTGCACCCTGTCACATCGATCGCAAAAGTCCAGCGCTCTGACGCATCTCGACCAAGAAGGTACAGCGGAAGGCGCTGCACCAGGAGAGGCCCGGCAGAGGTGGAGTCTGTGCATGGTGTGTGGGCATGTGTGTGTGTGTGTGTGTGCACGTGGATAATGCGAGGTGGTTGACTACTGCTTCCAGAGCCTGGGGCATGCGTGGCTCGTGCGCTCTTGGTGTGGCAGTGCGCGTGGACGGCGGGAAGCGCAGCATGCTGCAGCACACATGGAGGTGCATGTGCATGCGTAGTCTCACCGAGGGCCATGCACAGCCTGCATGGGGCGTCACGTCGAGCATGCGCCATGCACGTGCCATGCAGCATGGTGACGCCATGCGCGTATGTGTCCCCAAGCGCGCGCCTCCCCCATGCAACCACAGGCGACGCGGCATGGCGCCCATGCAACCCGGTCGTACCCTCAACCCAATTGAACGCCATCTGCTCCGAGTTGAGGTCCAGCTGCGGGTCCGTCACGCCCAGCAGCAGCGCCTGAAGGTCCTTGAGCACCTCTGGCGCGCCGGGGACGGGCGATGCTGAGCGAACGACGAGGTGCCGCCCAGAGACGACCACAAGTGAGACTTCTTCTGCCGAGTTGGGCCCCGCGCTCCCATCAAACTTCTGCAGCACGTCCAATGACCGCTCAAGTGGGTTGCCTGTAAAGAACTGCGACTCTACAGCAGAGGAGGAGGCCCCCACGCTGGATACGGACGGCGTCGTGACGAGGCGCGGAGACGAAGTGCCTGCTCCCAGCGACATGGGGTGCGAGCGTGGCCCAGCTCCGCTAGTGCTTGCAGGGCGGGAGTTGCCGGGGTCGCTGGGGCGAGGGCTGTTGGAAGGCACGGAGCCTGGGGGGGAATGTACGAGACCGCCAGAACCCTCTCCGCTCTTGCGCATGCTGGAGCCTGGCACAATGAGTGGGTTCAAGCGTTGGGGTTCCATTCACAGTGAAGTGAACAGCCGTGGAGAGCGGTTGGGGTTGATGAGGGTTTGGGTTTTCGATGCCGTCTCTCAAAGGTGCACACGCCTGCACGCCTGCACACTCTATCAAGTCAGCGTCATTCAGGTGGGGACCTGCCACAACTTCTGCAGGCACCATCAGTGGCCTAGTCTTCGTTCAGCTAGCAACAGCTGAGATGTGATCTGCAACAGTTGCACCCTGGCAGCTTGCAGTTGCGGTCAATACAAGCAAAGTAGAGCGGTGCGTCTGGACATGATAATCTGCGAGATTGGCTCACAGGTATGCGGCAACACCTCTCATGAGCGCAGTGGCCACTCAGCCCACTCATTCCATTTACTCCACACAGCGCGATGTGCCGTGCGCCCCCCCTCGGCTGAGCGGGCGGCTGGCAGTAGTAGCGACGCCGGAGCTCGTGCGTGCGGAGGCTGCAGCTTTCCTCCTCATGCAGCACCACCCAGAGGCCAGCCGCGCACGCGTGCTGGCGCACGTCGACTTGGGTGCGTTTCCTGTGTGCGCGTGAGCCTGAATCGCACTGTACTGGTGCATGGTGCATGGCGCATGGCGCATGGCGCATGGCGCATGGCGCATGGCGCATGGCGCATGGCGCATGGCGCATGGCGCATGGCGCATGGCGCATGTTGGGGCTTGCAGGGCTGTGTACAGCAGCTGCTATTGCAGCAAGAAGGCGGTATCCTGTCTCGAAATGACCACAGACACACGGCACACTTGCCAAGCGCGCTGTTCTCTCGCGGTGCTGCCCAAGTTGGGCACTCTGCTGTCGGCGGCACGTTTGTACGCACTCAGTGACTGCCGCAGCGCACAGGCCGCCCCGTGCTCTTCCTGGGAGTGCTGTATGACACAATCGCACACATCCTCACTCCCACTTCACGCCCTGCCACGCTGCGCGCCTGCCGCCATGCGGCGCAGACGCGTTCTACTGCCAGGTCGAGACACAGTGCTTCCCGCACCTGAGGGGCCGCCCGCTGGTGGTGGTCCAGTACAAGTGAGTGCTGAGAGTGCAGGGGCTACAAGTGTGGCCTAGTGGCCTAGTGTGGCCACTAGTGTGTGCGTGCAGTGGCCACTAGTGTGTGCAGCCTGATGCCCAACCTGGTGCACAACCAGGTAGTCACTGCTGTTGGCGGCCCTCTGCATGGCGCCTGTTGACAGCTGTCAGCGACTTTCAATTAAGAAGCACTGGCCCCAGCCTCGACCAGCCACCCGCATCCCCCGGCCCCTTTGGCACGCAGCCCATTCGACACCTACGGTGAGGCAACCGCGGGCATGCCGCCCTCCGACCCCCGCCGCATCATGCCCAACGGCAACGGGGGCATCATCGCGGTGTCATACGAGGCGCGGGTGCACGGAGTCAAGCGCAACATGATGGCGGGCGAGGCGCGCAAGCTATGCCCAGGTGCAGTGGGCGATGGGCAGTGGGCGATGGGCGTGCAAAGGGCAGGCAGTTAGGCAGGCAGCAGGCGGGCGGGCGGGCGGGTGGGTGGGCAGGCGCGCAGGCGCGCAGGGATGCAGGCGGGCGGGCGGGCGGGCGGGCGGGCAGGCGGGCGGCAGCGCGGGGCAGGCAGGCAGGCGGGCGTACGGGCGGGTGGGTCTCCAAGCACAAGCAGCAGGCCAAGGCAGCAGATGGTTGGCAGCTGACGCGCACACCGTGTCGTCTGTGAGAGTGTGGGCTACACCTGGGCAAGGCTCTGAATGGTGCGGCGGACACACAGCAGCAAGCACTGTTCATGGGCTCACATGCTCACACACACATACACACACACACACACACACGCACATACAGGCCTGGAGATTGTTCAGGTGCCGACTGCACACGGGAAGGCTGACCTGACCCTGTACCGAGCCTACGGGTCGCGGGTGCGTAAGAGTGCAACCCTTTCCCCCCTTGACAGCTACCCAGGAACTCGTGGGCTTGGCAGCTTCGTAGTAGCTTCTGGCAGCTTCCTGTACACTACCATATGTGCACGCAAGGCTCTCCTGATGCTGGACAGTGCATACGGGTCGCAGGGCAGTCGGCAAGCGGCTCCTTGCACACCATTGGTTCCGGTCAGGATCTTGGGAAATGACAGCTCATCCCGCGCTCACCTAATTTCCTCAATCTCACCCCGTCGATGGCGATGTTTTGGCCAAAAAAATGGCGAGTTCATTGTTTTCACTGTTTGGGTCGAATTCGCGCAATCTCACCCCGCAGCGCCGGCCCGAAGCCGCCAATCTCACCCCGCAAACGCACTTTTGCGGGGTGCGGGCTGGAAACACTGTTGCGCACACTCTGCAGCTGCCTTCCTCTCTCCTTCCAGATGCCCTGTAACTGCACGCTGGGCAGTACCAAGCAGTGCACAAATACACACACGCACACACACACACACACACATACACACGCACGCGCGCACACACACACAAACAACTACACACACACACACACACACACACACACAGGTGGCAGGTGTGCTCTCGCGTCTGGCCATCACCGAGCGCGCGTCCATTGATGAAGTGTGAGTTTCGTTTTATGGTTGAGGATTTGGGGTTTGGGGTTTAGAGTTTCTTTTCTCGTTGGGTTTGGGGTTTAGGTCTAAGAGTTTGGGGTTTAGAGTTGCGCGTCTCGTCCTCTTCTCTGTAAGGAAGTCCCGTCACAAATGCAGCGCACGCAGCCCACACGTACACACACACGTACACACGCACGCACACACGCACGCACACAAGCACGCACGCAGGCGGGCGGCCTCACACAGCCATCGCACCCCCTGATGTGTGCCTCCCACCTGCCGCCCACCTGCCTTCCACCTGCCACCCACCTTCCGCCCACCTGCCTCGCAGCTACCTCGGGGTGGCCGCGACTGCGACCGCACGGCTAGACGCAATGCCGCCTGGCTCATCGCCCCCGCCGCCGCCCACCTGCCGCCCACCTGCCTCGCAGCTACCATGATGTGACCGCGACTGCGAAAAAATTGCACGGTTAGAGGCGATGCCGCCTGGCTCATCGCCCCCACAGCCGTCCAACTGCCGCCCACCTGCCTCCCACCTGCCGCCCACCTGCCGCCCACCTTCCTCTCACCTGCCGCCCACCTGCCGCCCACCTGCTACCCACCTGCCTGCCACCTTCCGCCCACCTGCCTCGCAGCTACCTCGATGTGACCGCCACTGCGACCGCACGGCTAGAGGCGATGCCGCCTGGCTCAGTGCCCCCGCAGCCGTCCACCTGCCGCCCACCTGCCGCCCACCTGCCTCCCACCTTCCACCCACCTTCCACCCACCTGCCTTGCAGCTACCTGGTTGTGACCGCCACTGCGACCGCACGGCTAGAGGCGCGATGCCGCCTGGTTCATCGCCCCACCTGCCGCCCACCTGCCGCCCACCTGCCGCCCACCTGCCTTCCCTCTGCCTTCCACCTGCCTCTCACCTGCCACCCACCTGCCTCCCACCTTCCACCCACCTTCCGCCCACCTGCCTCGCCGCTACCTCGGTGTGACCGCGACTGCGACCGCACGGCTAAAGACGATGCCGCCGCTCACCTGCCGTCCACCTGCCACCCGCCTGTCGCCCACCTTCCTCCCACCTGCCGCCCACCTGCCTCTCACCTGCCTCCCACCTGCTGCCTACCTACCGCGCAGCTACCTGCGACCGCTCGGCTAGAGGCGATGCCACCTGGCTCTTCTCCCCCACAGCCGCCCACCTGCCGCCCACCTGCCTCCCACCTGCCTCCCACCTGCCGCCCACCTTCCGCCCACCTTCCTCTCACCTTCCTCCCACCTGCCACCCACCTTCCTCGTAGCTACCGATGTGACCGCGACTGCGACCGCACGGCTAGAGGCGATGTCGCCTGGCTCTTCGCCCCCGCCGCCGCCCACCTGCCTCCCACCTGCCGCCCACCAACCACCCACCTTCCACCCACCTGCCTCGCAGCTACCTCGATGTAACTGCGACTGCGACCGCACGGCTACAGGCGATGCCGCCTGGCTCGTCGCCCCCGCAGCCGCCCACGTTTTGGGGCATGCGCGTCGCGGGGGCGGCAGCGTCAACACCGGATTCGGATGATGATGCGTGGGCAGATTTGCCAGGGGAAGAGGCAGCAGAGGTGGCGGCGGCGGCAGCACCAGCAGGTGCAGCAGCAACAGTAGCAGGATCAGCAGGAGCAGCAGCGGCAGCAGCAGCGGCAGCAGCAGCTGCACCGACACCAGCTGCGGGGGAGGCATCAGCAGCAGCACCAGCAACAGCAGCAGCAGCAGGACCAGCAGCGGCAGCAGCAGCAGCAGCAGGAGCGCCGGCCCTTCCCCCGCTCGCAGCAGCAGCCCTCGCAGGCGGCACCCCCCACTCTGATCTGGCGGCGTCAGCGGAGGCGGCAGCTGCGTGGTGGGGCCGTCCATACTGGGAATGGTCGCCAAACAAGGCGCTGCTGGCGGCGGGCGCGGCGGTGGTCTCGGGTGAGCCACATGTACCAACCAAGCGCTCGCACGCACGCACATGCATGCGCACAGCCACCTTTATCCGCATCACCCAACCGAATCGGTCCGGCTCTGTTCCCTTTCTCCTGAGCCACGCGAGCCCGCACTCAAATCACGGGCTTTCGCACATATATCTTACCCTGGCCATCAAGGGGGGGGGGCAGAAAACACAAGAAATGGAACACAAGCTGGAATCTTGTCTCCTTGCTGTGAATGTTCCCCAACCATCATTTTTTTTGAATTTGTACACCTGGGGGCCGAGATATGAGGGCTCAAAGTGGGGGTAGGGGGGGTCCAGAGCTTTCTTCAGGGGGTTCAGCACTTTCTTTCTAGTGGGCCGTTTTGGACGGGAAAACCACCATTGGAACCGCCTTGATGAGAGGAGCACAAATCCACTGTAAGAAGTGACCCTGGGTTATAGGGTGGGGGGTAACACCCCCTCAACGCCCCAACTCCCCCGCGTGCTCCCTTCGGTGCACCAAGTGCCCACAAGGGATTTTAGCAACCTTCATGGATTGAGATGGGACCGACGCCATCTGATTCTCCTTGGAGAGCACAGCAAAACACCTCAGGAGAGTCAACCCTGAATCTGCCTGGAAAGTGTGAGCTGGAGGGTCCATACTCCTTGGTGCCCGCCGACTAAGCCATGGAATGGCTAGATTTTGGGGGTGATTTCGGCCATCTGCCGGCGAGTTAGACATTGCGATGGACAGCCCTCACTGTAAGGAAGCCATGCGCATTGGTCCCCGCTCCATGCATGGCGTATTTTGTGAGATGGGGGGGGTGCGTCATTTTTTTACCATGTGTTCCAGTATTTTATTTTCTGCCCCCCCCGTGCTGGCCATCATTGTTTAGTAAACCTGAACCCCA
This sequence comes from Chlamydomonas sp. UWO 241, assembly GCA_016618255.1. Lineage (NCBI taxonomy): Eukaryota > Viridiplantae > Chlorophyta > Chlorophyceae > Chlamydomonadales > Chlamydomonadaceae > Chlamydomonas > Chlamydomonas priscui. Next base: position 237,037 of record VFSX01000154.1, on the reverse strand, counting down.
TGAGTGCCCTCTCCCCCCACCAACATCCTCACCACACTGCAATCGACACAGAGCTCCGCGAAGACGTCTTCCGCGAGCTGGGGTTCACTTGCAGTGCCGGTGTTGCCCACTACAAGATTCTGAGCAAGCTGGGATCTGGTGAGTGGTGGCGGGTGCTTGCTGGGTGCTGGGTAGTAGTGGCTTGTGGCTGGTGCCTGGCAGCTAATGGCTGATGGCTGGTGGCTGGAGGCGGACAGCGCGGGTGCTGCCCGCCACAAGAGTCTGGGCAAGTTAGGATCATGCATGTGCAGTGCCGGGGTTGCCCAGTACAAGATTATCAGCAAGCTGGGATCTGGTAGGTGGTGGCTTTGGGGGAGAGGGGGCTGTTTTCACACGGTTTTGGCTGTTCAGGGCCAAAGTGATACAGCCATCAGAGCAATCGCCATGCGCGGCATGGGGGGTTACAGCTGTTACTTCCAGTCACTTTCAGTGCTTCTTCGATTGCGCGGTTTACCTCCTACGGCGGTTTCTGGGCGGAAATCATAACTTGTTTTTTAGGGTTTACCGCCCGATTGTTGCCGGTTTTGGCCATTTTGGTCTAGGCCGCCAGCGGCCGGGCTGTAACAATTAATAATTGAAATCAATTTAAGAGCTCTAGTCACTTTGCTCCTTGGGAATGTACGCGCCCGAAAGACCCCGGGGCGTGAAGGACCCCGGGCATGAGTTGATGCCTAGACTAAAAGTCTAGGGCAGCTCAATTAAGAGAGCCTGCCGCCCTTAACACAATCCCAACTCCTGAGAAGCGCGCAATTTCAGGCGGTCATATCCTGAGACGGTCGGGGGTGCGCATCAGACAGTGGTCGGCGCCTCAGGCGGTCTCGGCGCGCCTGGGGCGCCGCCTGCTCCGCGCAAATGAAAGCGCCGCCTGAGGCGCTGCCTCAGGCGTTAGGAATATGGCAGGGCTACTAGGAGATCCGGCCAAGCGAGTGCCTACCAGCGCTGGGCCCGTCACTGCCGTCACCACCACCAGAGCCATAAGCGCTGCTTACACTCAGCCCCTGCTGCGTGAGCATACCACGCAGGCATGTGCACACGCCCGTGCAGCAGACGGTGGTGCCTGCTACTGTTAGCAACCACCAGCAGAGCACCCATGAACGCTGTGCACCACGAGCAGAGACCCCACGAACGCCGCGCATGCATGTGGCCAACGCGCAGGCATGCAAAAGCCCTGCACAGCTGGCGGTGGTGTCTGGTGCCATGAATATCAGCCACCAGCAGAGCTATTGCTATCAGCCACGAGCAGAGCACCCATAAACTAAACACGATGTGCACCATTAGCAGAGAGCCCACAATTCGTGTGCATGCATATTGCCACCTTGCAGGCATGCACAAGCCCACGCAACAGACGGCGGCGCCTGGCGTGTACCCACCAGACATTAGCAGAGCACGCAGGAACAATGTGCATGCTGTGTTTGCATGCCCTCATGTGCTGCTGCTGCGCAGGAATGCACAAGCCCGCGCAACAGACGGTGGTGGCAGCAGAGGGAGTTTGCCCCGGTTGCTCGCTCCCCACACTGTTCTCAGGCACTGGCAACACAAGTGCAGTGCTCATGACCAACCCACCCTGCTGTGTGTGTATTCTGCCCCCATGCTGCCACCGCGCAGGCATGCAAAAGCCCGCGCAACAGACGGCGGCGCCTGGTGTTGTACCTACCAGACATTAGCAGAGCGTGCAGGAACAATGTGCATGCTGTGCGCTCATGCCCCCATGTGCTGCCACTTCGCAGGCATGCACAAGCCCGCACAACAGACGGTGGTGCCAGCAGCGGCAGTGCCTGAACTGCTTGCCTTTCTTCCAATCTCCCGACTACGCAGCCTCGGCGGCAAGCTAGGGGAGGAGCTGTGCTCCGTATTGAAGGTCACGACGGTGGGTGGGGCCGCTAGCGCGCCTGCACTGCCCTTCTACATTCCCAATGACTGCGGCCGGAGCTGCGTGAGGCGCACCCCGACCGCCTCAGGCGTCGCCCCAGGCGCCACCCTGGGCGGCAAGCTAGGGGAGCAGCTGTGCTCCGTGTTAAAGGTCGCCACGGTGGGTGGGGCCGCTAGCGCGCCTGGACTGCCCGACCACATTCCCAACGTCTTGGGCCGGGGCCGCGTGAGGCGCACCCCAACCGCGCCAGGCGTCGCCCCCGGCGCCACCCTCAGCGGCAAGCTAGGGGAGGAGCTGTGCTCCGTTCTGGGGTTGGGGACGGTGCGTGGGTCCGCTAGCGCGCCTGCCCTACCACATCCGCAACGCCTGAGGCGGCGCCTTCACTTGTGCAACGTCTAACATCATCACATAGGTGGGCGAGCTCGCGGCGCTGCCTCCGTCCCGCCTCGACGCAGGATTCGCCCAGCCAACACCCAACACCGGGGCCGCTCCATCACCAACCTCTTAATGTGGGCGAGGTGGTTCCGCTGCCTCTGGCCACAGCTTGCACACAGCCCTCCCAAGCGCGCAGTATCACAGGCAGCCAACAGAATCCAACACACTTGACCTGAGCCACTACCTGAACCATGTCCGATGCGACGTTCCCATTCTGCACCTCACCCATGGCCTCAAATCACCATCAGCACCAGCCACACATCCCATGTTCCTCAGGTGGGCGAGCTCGCGGCGCTGCCACCGCCCCGCTTCGACGCAGCATTCCCACGGGCCATGCCATCAGACTCTGCTCTCCACCTATCATCGCATCATCGCTCGCCCATGACCTCAAATCACCATCAGCATCGGCCATACCTATGTTCCTCAGGTGGGCGAGCTCGCGGCGCTGCCACCGTCCCGCCTCGACGCAGCCTTCCCCGGAGGCACGGGCGCGCGTGTGGCGCGGCTGGCGTGGGGCGTCGACGATGAGACCGTCGAGCCTCGAATGCTGACAAAGGTGTGCATGCATGCGTCCTCCAGATGAAACCCAAGAGAGGGAAGAGAGAGCGAGTGAAAATAGAAAGAGAGAGAGAAGAGAGGGAAGAGAGAGAAGAGAGAGAAGAGAGAGAAGAGAGAGACCAGACAGAAGAGACAGAGGAGACAGAAGAGACAGAAGAGACAGAAGAGACAGAAGAGACAGAAGAGACAGAAGAGACAGAATGACAGAAGAGACAGAAGAGAGAGTAGACAAATAAGAGACAGAAGAGAAAGGAGAGAGAGGAGAGGGACAAGAAGAGGAAGAGAGAGGAGAGGGAGAGATGACTTGGAGAGAAGAGGGAACGAGAGAGGCTCGCTGCTTGCGCCCCCTGTCACACAGCAACACACTGTGACACTGCCCTCAGAGTATGGGCACACACACACACACACACACACACACACACAGAGCATGGGCTGCGGTAAAACATTTCGCGGCGCGCACGCACTACGCAACATGGGAGCCGTGCGGCGCTGGCTGGCTGAACTGGCAACGGAGTTGGCGGGGCGGCTGCGAGAGGTGTGCGTCCCACCCTATATTGCCCCCTATATTGTAACCCCGGCGGTACAAGCTACACCCTTACAATTCACGCGGTGCGAGCTGCACACAAACAATTTGTGAATTGTATTTTTAGCATGGTAACAGACTCTGTTACCATGCTCTGAGAGCCTTAATCCTACAGGTGCAGCGTGTAACACTATAGGTAGGGGGCTGTGGCAGAACCATCGCTGCTTTGAACCCCTTTTAATGGTAGCTAGCCTCCTTAAGCAGCTCCCTCATTCCCACGCCCAGAGGATGCGTACAGTTAACTGTAAATAGTAAACCGCTGCTTTGACCCACCTCCCTGACGCCCCCGGCTGCCTTTGCTGCTCACATCCACGTGGCCTCGCGGGCTCTCCAAATAGAGCCCCTGTAGACGTGTAGTCTAGATGAGCTCTTACTCACGCCCCGTGGTCCTCCGGGCGCGCAAAACATGTAAAATCTGATCAAATCCACACATCCACGCCCCCACACTTGCAGGACAAGGAGCTGCACGGCAGGCACGCGTCCGCCCTCACCGCCTCCGTCTCCGGGACGCATGAGGGCAGCTGCGCGGCGGCGCAGGGCCAGCAGCAGCTTCACACCTTCACACCTCCACATCCCACAGTTGCAGGACGAGGAGCTGCACGCCAAGCGCGCGTCCGCCCTCACAGCCTCCGTCTCCGGAACGTGTGAGGGCAGCGGCGGCGGCGCGGGGCCAGCAGCAGCTTCACACGTTCACACCTCCACACCTCACACTTACAGGACGAGGAGCTGCACGCCAGGCGCGCGTCCGCCCTCACAGCCTCGGTCTCCGGGACATGTGAGGGCAGCTGCGCGGCGGCGCGGGGCCAGCAGCAGCTTCACACGTTCGTACCTCCGCATCCCACACTTACAGGACGAGGAGCTGCACGGCAGGCGCGCGTCCGCACTCACGGCCTCGGTCTCTGGGACGTGTGAGGGCAGCAGAGGCGGCGCAGGGCCAGCAGCAGCAGCAGCAGTGTCGGAGGCAGTTGGCGGTGGATCGGCAGGGGCAGCAGCAGCACGGGCAGCAGGCGGTGGCCAACAGGGGGGTTCGGGGGGGCGAGGCGGAGGTGGTGGGCCGAGGGCAGCAGCAGCAGCAGCAGCGGGGGCAGCGGCAGGGACTGCTGCGTCAGGGGCGCTGGCAGCAGCAGCAGAAGCAGGAGCAGAAGCAGCAGGAGCAGCAGCAGCAGCAGGGTCAGCAGCAGGCGTTGGGCCAGGGGCGGCAAGAGAAGCGGGGGCAGCAGGACGACCGGGGGGGCACGGGGGCAAGGGCCGTGGCTCCAGTGGATACGGCTTCGGACCTGGAGGAGGCGGAGGCGGAGGAGGCGGTGGGCACAGGGAGGTCCTGCTGCACGGGAGCAAGGGCTGCGCGCTGCGACGCGCGACGTGTGCGGAGGCGATTGCCGAGGATGCTGCTGGGCTGGTGAAGCGTCTGGTGGCTGACAAGTGGGTGTGTCTACACACGCACACGGACACGGACACGGCCAAGCACACGCACACGCACACGCACACGTGCGTGCACACACACACGCACATGCACACGCATGCACACGCACACTGGCGCACACGCAGGCGCACACGATCATGTGCGCGCGCTCACACCACACACATCCACACCATGCGCTGTGCACACGCCATTACCTGCCCCAACATGCGCACAGGCCCGGCTGGCGCATCACCTCCATGCACATCACGGCATCCAACTTCGTGTCTGGTCCCGTCGGCAACGCGTCCATCCTGTCATTCATGGCGCCGCTGGCTGGCCTGCAGCCGCAGCGGGGCAGGGGTGTGGAGGGGCAGGGGGCGGCGCTGCAGACGAAGCAGCAGGAGCAGGGCCAGCAGCAGGGTCGGCAGGGCCAGCAAGGCCAGCAGCAGCAGCAACAGGGCCAGCAGCAAATACAGCAGCAGCAGCAGCCGAGACAGCAGCAGGGCCAGCAGCAGCAGGGCCAGCAGCAGCAGGGCCAGCAGCAGCAGCAGCAGCAGCAGCTGGCGCCTGGTGGCGACGCCTGGCACATCGCCGACACCAACGGTGCCGGTGTCGAGCGCTGGGGCGGCCACCCGCCCGACGCACCCTCCATGGGCCCTGGCGTCGCTTTCGCAGCACAGTTGGTGCCCCCCGCGCCACGCCCCTCCACCTCTGGGAGGCCTGAAAACCTTGCATCGTCATCAGCAGCGGCGGTGCCGGGGCACCAGTGGGGCCAGGCTGGGGTCGTGCTCGCCGCCGCGGCGCCGCCGTGGCTCGCAGTTCCGCCATGGGACACGGGTGCACGGCCGGCAGCAGATGCCTCAGTCAGGCCAGGTGCAATGGCAGGGGCAGCGGGGGCGTGGTCAGCAGAGGCATGGTCGGCACGGCAACTGGTAGCTGGCACCAGCACGGCAGTGTGTCAACACGAGCCCGGCACGGTGTTGGCGCCTGCCTCAGCCGGGCCAGGTGCAGTGGCAGGGGCAGCGGGGGCGTGGTCGGCATCGATACAACTGGGAGCTGGCACCAGCATGGCAGTGTGCCAACGCGCGCTCGGCAGGGTGTTGGCGCCTGCTGCCGTAGCAGGACAGGGTACAGAGGCGGGCCCAGGTATAGAGGCTCCCGCGGCCCCTGCACCCATGCCCGCTCCGGTGCCTGTGCGCTACCACCGCCTGGCGCTAGAGGACGTCGACGCGTCTGTTCTAGCAGAGCTGCCGGCCGAGCTTCAGGTCAGTGAATTATACTTAAATACATGACGGTCTCGTGGCTGTCTAAGGAGTGAAGGAGGCCTCGACAAACCGACTCATGCCTGTCTGGCACTTGAGGACGTCGAGGCAACCGTTCTGGCAGAGCTGCCGGAGCACCTGCGCGTTCGTGTTTATGCTTCTGTGAATCCAGGGAGAAACAGCACACCTCAACTGCAAATCCCTACATGGACGCAAAACTGCCCCCGCCCCTGACCCTGAGCCCGACCCTAACCCCGACCCCAACCCTGAAACCGAAACTGAAACTGAAACTGAAACTGAAACTGAAACTGAAACTGAAACTGACCTGGACCTGGACCCGGACGCGGACCCGGACCCGGGCCCGGGCCCTGACACCCCCACCAACCTATACTTGCAGGCCGAACTGATGGAGTCGCTGCGACCGGCTGTGGCGGGTACCGGTGTGAGGCCCATGCACGAGCCAGGCGCAGGCAGTGGAGGAGGAGGAGGGAGGGGAGGGGGACGGGGAGGACCGGGCGGCAGTGGCGGTGCTGCAGGCCGAGAGGGGCAGGCGGCGCGGGGAAAGAAGCGGCCCTCGAGTGGCGGCGACGTGAGCGGAGGCGGGCGGCAGGGCGACATACGTGCAATGCTGGGCGGAAGGGGCAGCGCTCGGTAGCGGGTGCCCTGACTCGCAGGTGGCCTGCCTCCTCGTCTAGCCCGCCAGTGGGTAGCGGCCCTAACTAGCGGCTCAGCTAGCGGCTCTAGCTAGCGGCCCTGCTGCGTGGCCTTGCGGGCTCTCCTAGTAGAGCCCCCCTTAGACGTGCAGTCACGTCACGTCACGTTTTGTCACGAATTCGGGCAAATGGCCCGATTACTGGTTAGTGGTAACACTAGGCCTTTATTCACTACCCAGGGTCCTGTGGGTGCGCAAGTGTAAAACCTGTAAAACCTGGCCCGCTAGCAGGGAGCCTGCTTCTTGAGTCTGCTCCCTCAAACCCACTCCCCCGACTGTGCGGCCTATTGCACACCTGTAAACCTGGCAGCACTTGACAGCACTTGGCAGCAGCATTGAGTATGTTTTGTGTGCGTGCGTGTGCGCGCGCGCGTGTTTTGTGTTTGTGTTTCGGGGGGGGGTGTGTGCCGATGTGCGCGTGCGTGCGTGTGCGCGTGCAGGGTTGCCTGGTACGTGCTCACGTTGCAGTAACACGTGCTGCGCAGAAGCTGGGGCGTGTACGCGAGGCAGCACGAGACGCCTTTTACTCGTGTGTGCAGTGGAGGAGGGGGAGGTGCGCGCGTGCGCGTGGTAGCAGCACTGAGGTTGTGCGGCGTTTGCTGGCGATGCGTTTGTTTTTTTAGAATGCCTCCCCACACTCGTGGGCCGCCACGGCCACGAGTGCTCTGTCTCCAACTGACGCCCCCCGCTCCTTTCAGTTTGCATCTCAGTTTGGGAGCTAGATCCCCTGCGCTGCAGCGCACCATGGCGACTACGACGAGCCTCAAGTCGGTGCAGCTGGACAGCCAGGTGGTGCTGAAGATCGTGCAGCACTGCAACGAGTCGCTCCCTCAGCTGGTCACCGGGCAGCTGCTCGGCCTAGATGTTGGGCACACGCTGGAGGTCACCGACTGCTTCGCGTTCCCGGTGCGGACTCGCCATCGCGCTCACAAAAGCCACCACGCCGCTTGACCATGGCCCCCCGGCAGCCGCTGCATGTTCGTGCACAGCTGGGATGTTCCCTGGGTTAGATCCTGACGCAGAGCTCGCGTCGTGCCGCTCACAGTCCACAGCCGCCGATGACGACGCCGACGACGACGCGGGCGCCAGCTACCAGCTCGATATGATGCGCTGCCTCCGGGAGGTCAACGTGGACAACAACACCGTGGGGTGGTGAGGCACCTGGCATGCATCGCGTGGCGTGGCATGGGTGCATGGCAGCACTCCATGCGAGGCCGCATGGGCGTTGCATGGGCGCGTGCGGGGCGCGGTTGGGGTCCGTGGTCGTCGCCATGCGACCACAACTAGGCCCATGCACTGGTGTGAACTTGCACCAGGTGCTCGTGTCGTGTGTGCGGGCCGCAGTTGGACGGACGCTGGCAACGCATGCACATGCTGCGGGCCGGGCGCCTCGCCCCGCCCCCTGACGTCCCCCGTCTCCCCTCCCCTCTGCAGGTACCAGTCCACCACGCTGGGAATGTTCCAGACGATGGACCTCATCGAGACGTTCATCAGCTACCACGAGAACATCAAGAAGTGCGTGTGCATCGTGTACGACCCGCAGCGCTCGGCGCGCGGCGGGCTCGCGCTCAAGGCGATCCGCCTGAAGGACGCGTTCATCGGGCTGGTCAAGGAGCAGAAGCTGACAGCAAAGGACCTGCGCGAGGCAGGGATCGCGTGGAAGGACGTGTTCCAGGAGATCCCGATCAAGGCGAGGCACACGGGCGGCTTGGGGGCTGCATGGGTAGTACTGCATGGATAGTAGGCCCTTCCCAGGCTAGCTCGTACCAAACGCGTATGCAGGCCATGAACAATGGGGGGGCGCGTGAGGGGGCCGATTTGGGGTGCCCCCGAAATGTGGCACCAATTTGGTACGAGCTAGCCTGGGAAGGGCCAGTACTGCATGGGTATAACTGCATGGGCTGTTCAAGGAGCAAAGCACGCTTGGCACGCCTGCGTGAGGCGGGGATGGCAAGGAATGACGTGTGCCAGGAGATCCCGACCAAGGCAGGTGGATGGGCTGGGGCAGTAGCAATGGGCCCCCATACCGGGTAGCTGGCAGGGTAGCTAGCTGGGCTATCGCGCTCACGTGCACACACACACACACACACACGCACACACACACACGCACACACACACACACACAGATCCACACGTCCTCCCTCATCGCCGCGCTGACCGCCGACCTCGAGTCTCCGCACGCAGCGACGCAGGGCGACATCGACCGCCTCAACCTCTCGGTCGCGCCGTTCCTTGAGCGCAACATCGACGGGCTGCTCGAGTGTGTCGACGACCTTGTGTCTGAGCAGCAGAAGGTAAACCGGAAACCACACACGCTGAACCCTGAACCCCACGCCATGAACCCTCAACCCTACATCCTGAACCCTACATCCTGAACCCTAGCTTGAGCGCACCATCGACGGGCTTCTCGAGTGCGTCGACGATTTGGTTTCTGAGCAGCAGAAGGTGAACCCAAGACCAACACCCCTTGGACCCTACACCCTGAACACACGCTGAACCCTACACCCCGAATTCTGAAACGTAAGCCTTGAAGCCTGAAACCCGAAGCCTGAACCCTACAGCGCAACATCGACGGGCTGCTCGAGTGTGTGGACAACCTTATGTCAGAGCAGCAGAAGGTGAACCGGACACCGCACCCTGAACCAGTGTTTCCGTTAGCCAACCCGCAACCCGATCAAGAGCACTTTCGGGTTGAGATTGCCCGATTCGGGCTGGCGAGTCGGGTTGAGATTGCGCGATTTTGACGCAAGAAGTGTGGACCTGAACCCTGAGCCATGAAGCCTGAACCCTGAACCCTAAGCCACGAAGCTGCGACCTACCACAAGAACGTCGCGCGACAGGCGCAGCAGATGCGTCGTGGCTGCAGAAGTGGCCCCAAAGGTCACACGGTGTTCCACAAGAACGCCACATGCTCGACCATTGACCACGATCCTAAGCCATGAACCCGGAACCTGAAACCCCCAACCCTCCCCCTTGCAGGTCACGACCTACCACAAGAACGTGGCGCGCCAGGCGCAGCAGATGGCCTCGTGGCTGCAGAAGCGACGCGGGGAGAACCAGGCTCTTTGCCACAACTCCGGTGCTGGCCTTGACCTCATACCCTGAACCCCCCAACCCTCTCCCCGAAGGTCACGACCTACCGCAAGAACGTGGCGCGGCAGGCGCAGCAGTTGGCGTCGTGGCTGCAAGAGCGGCCTCAATGGTCACACGACGTCGAACAAGAACGCCACACGCTCGACTGTAATCCATGGCCCTAGATGCTCTACCACTTACACAAAACCTGAAAACCACAACCCACAAGGTCACACGACGACCCACAAGAACGCCACACGCTCGACCATTCGCCACGATCTTAAACCATGAGCCATAAACCCGAAACCCCCGACCCTCTCCCCGCAGGTCACGACCTACCACAAGAACGTGGCTCGCCAGGCGCAGCAGATGGCCTCGTGGCTGCAGAAGCGGCGTGGGGAGAACCAGGCGCGGCGCGCGGCGGGCGAGGAGCTGCTCCCCGAGGAGGACACGGCGCTGTTCAAGCCCATCCCGGAGCTGTCGCTGCTGGACACCTACCTGGTGACCAACCAGGTATGTCTGCTCGAGACACACACACACACACATCTGCTGGACGCACACACACACACACACAGCTACTTGACAGCTTCTTGACAGCTACCTGGTGCCGACCCAGGTACATCTTCTGGACACACACACACACACACACACACACACACACGTCTGCTGGAAACCTACCGGGTGACCAACCAGGTACATCTAAACCCATGCACGCCATGCCCTTGCATGCCCTGCAGCCCCTGTATGCTCTGCATACCCCGCATGCTGTGCAGCCCTTGCATTCACTCCATGCCTTTGCATGCTCCGCCGATCCATGCATGCACCCTACGCCCCTGCATGCTCCGCCGTCTCTTGCCTGCACTCCATGCCACCTTTGCATGCCCTGTTGCCTCTGCATGCAGCCCCTGCATGCTCTTCAGCCCCTGGTGCTCTGCAGCTGTGACACTCCATGCCCCACCCATCCATGCTCTGCCGCCCCTGCACTCCATGCACAGATGTCGACGTACTGCGACCAGCTCAACGTGGCGAGCACGCAGTCGCTGCAGAAGCTGTACGTGTTCGAGGCACTGCAGAAGTGAGCGGTGGATAACGTGTACCACGACACGTGTACGGCGGTGTGATGCGTGTACGGCACGCAGTGGTACTGTACTACACGCAGGCGAAAATAGCGAGCAGACGCTGCAGACGCTGTCGTGTTTTGAGGCGCTGCCGAAGTGAGCGCAGAGCGGCGCGGCGCGTTGGCTCGTTGCGCACGCGCGAGGGGACGAGGGGGGGCCGCAGGCGTTAGTTGGAAAGCCTTTGACAAGAGCTTTAGACACGAGTTTCGATTTCGACCTTTTAAAAGTGAACGTGTTCGAGGCGATGCAGAAATTGGCAGTGTATCAAGTGTGCTGCGTGTGCTGCAACCAACTGAACGTGCTGGTGAGCACGCAGTTTCTGCAGAAGGCTCCGGGGCAGCCTTTGGGGGTTTACATCTCGCGCCTAAAGGAACCCAGGACGTGAGGTGACGCCTAGACTTCTGTCTGGGGGGGGCTCTAGGAGAAGCCAGCCAGCTACCAGGCTGCCTGCTTGCAGGCAAGTACTGCCCCACGCCGCGCGTATGCCCCATTGACGCCCACTACTGCCACACACGACGTACGCATGGCCATGGTGTTCAGTGTTGCAGACGGTTTGGCACATGTGTGTACAAATAGCCAGCAGAGGTGTCGGGCCGGCATTGGGTCTAAATAAATCTCTCTGCCGCCTATTCTGTATCCTCCTCTAGAAACCGCCATGATTTAGGTCCACCCAAGCAGGACGCCATGCGGCACCGGTCTCAACGAGTTGATCGACGAGCGGAGGAGCTGGCGCCCGTCAATGCATGCTGGACATTGGTCAAGATGGCTGCCCGTGGAGGCGGGCTACCATCACGGCTTCAGCGGTGGCGACCGCCGAGGCAACACAGAGTAAATCCACTTCACCAATCGCAGCGTTCGTCACCGCGCTCATCCTTGGGGTCGCTCGTCTGCCGGTGACTGGCGTTGGAAGGTCTTCAGGCAGCCTCCATGACAACTCTGTCGTCCATGCACCCCTGGAGGGTGGGACCTGGCCATGCATGAGGCATGGGGCGCCGGCTGAGCCCCATGCAAACGAGAGCTGGACAGCCATGCACTGCCAGGCGGGGACCGTTCCAGTCAGCGCCAGTCGGCTCTGCCGGCTTGACTGTCCACAAGGCCACTACTGTGACCCTGAGAAAGGTCCTCTCCTATATGCTCCTTGCCCGACATGTCCCTCAGAGACCGCTGTTTGGGGTAGTCTAGCCGGCGGGAGCGGTAGTCTATCGGCCGGGAGCCGGCGGTACTCTAGTACTTAAGTGTGCTGGAGTATCGGCGGGTGTCTCTAGTAGAAGAGTAGCCTGCTGAGCTGGAAACCCTGTGTTACTGTTACTGTGTGTGTGCACAGTCCCTATACACCCACCCCCACACACAGTTTGGACGGTTGATGTTGTCTTAGGTAGTTTGCACGCGATTCTGCGTGCGAAACTTTGCAGGTATTTTCCTAAGAAACCCAAGAAGCCGGGAAAAAAATAAAATCGCTGTGCACCCTCGGGGATTTTGACTTGTATGGACACACTTGCGTGAACACACTTTGGGGGTCAACTACCCCCAAACGTGCTGCCGCGCAGTAAAAAAGCGGTAGACTTGTCCTTAGTAAACCCACAACGATAGCCAATCGGTCGACGGGTGTCGCGGAGGCGCTTGGCTCTGCTGCAAGGGCGTAACGCCCCCCATGCGACGGCCACGGCATGGGCATTGATGGGTAGTTTGCACGCGCCCAGCAACCTGCCGCCGAGAATTCCTGCATGATTTAATGTTTATATTGATTTGATTCCAAAAAACTTTGTGCACCCTCACCGATTTCGCCCCGTGTGTTCAGCTGTTTCACCCCCACACATTTTAGTCCAGGAGGATCCCCCTGTACCCCGCACGCCTAAAACCTCGATGGTCGAATCCCCAGTACACACCCGATGACGACCAACCGGTCGGAGGGTGTGCAGCGTGACCGTCTTGGCGTGTCGGCCGTTTTCAGCGTCAAAACGGACTGCAGGAGATTGGCACCCCGGAGAGCGCCCACGGACCTCCCGCCGCTTGGAAAGGTCCTAAGTGATGTTCAGAACGGTGGCATGCAAAATAATCGGTGGGCACCCTCGCGGAAGTGGCCCTGCGCGCTCATCCCGCAAATCACAAACAGGGTCCCAGTTTTTGGACCAAACACCATGCTGGTCCCCTCTTATGGCATCCAATCTTCATAAGGGTGTCAAAGAATCGCGCCAGCGTGGCGGAGGGGTCGCTGGGGCCATAGGACGTGTCTGTGTTGCAACTTCGGTGTCCAGGGTGCCCCCACCCAGCCAACGCCTCAGGGACAGCCCCCACCCCCACGAGCCACCATACCTCTCTAGTGAGGCCATTAATAATCATCCGTCGACGTACATTGCCTCGCGCACGACCATAGGTGAAGGGCTCGCCCTTTCCAACCACCACACCGATCACCTCCTGGACGCTCCAGGAGGCCTCCCAGCCTCTGTCTGGGGGCACGCACAGCCTCATGGGGTCGACTAAGAGACATATGCAACGCGAGGGGGTCCACGGAGCAGGTCCAATGTGACCTCGGCCCCTCTGCAGATTCAAGTTTTGGCACCCCCCAAACGAGGTTCCGCCCACTCCCCAGGGCCAGAGGCGAGCTCGATATATCGACCAAAGTCCATATACGATGAGCCAGGGTCCGGAGAGAGCTCCGGGGTGCATGATAGGCATATGACCCCAGCTGTCGGCGTTGCCAGCTGCCCCTGAGCCCGTACCGCATGCCCCGCCCCACCCCGACGCGCGGGATCGCTAGCCTGGGATGCCGGCTACACACAGGTCGCGGAATCAGCCAAAACCATGCAGTGGGTGCGACGGTAGAACATAAACCGTGTGGGGTGGGAACCTCCCAGTGGGGAGTGGGGTGTGTATGGGGACTGTGGTGTGTGTGTGTCAGTGTGTGTGATATGTGTGTGTGTGTGCGTGTGTGTGTGTGTGTGTGTGTGTGTGTGTGTGTCAGGGGTGTGTATGTGTGCGTTTGTATGTGTGTGGGGGCGTTTGTGGGCGTGTGCTGTTGTGTGTGTTGTGTTGGGGGGGCATCGACACACACCACTGAACGGGCCGCGACGCAGGAGCCTTACAAATACTGACTAGCACTGGCCCCAAAACTTCCCAAATCCACGTCTAGGGGCCTTGCACAGGGAACCAAACCGAACTGTCAATTTCCCAGCTCCCCTCACTACCACCACGCCTCGTCAATGCCACGCCAGTGATGCCCAGCCCCTCCATCTGGAGCAGCACGCGTGCAGCATCAATGGCTGTCTGCGTCGTTGTCACGGTGGTGTTTCAGCGTGAGCCATATGGCGCAGCCGTTGGGGGGGGGGGGGTACGCTCCGACCAAGCGTCAGCAGACGCCCCAGTGCAGGGATGGCATCAGCGGCAGCGACCACGACCGCAATCAGCAAGGTGGCCCAGCCCGCCGCAGCCTGCTGCACACCAGCCCGAAGACCAGGCCACAACAGGCACACCAATGCAGGGACGGTACAGGAAGGATGGTGTCAGAGCTCTGAACGAGACCAGAGGCTTCGAGCCAGGCCCCAACAGCTGCACCAGTGCAGGGATGCCACCAACAGCAGCGATGACTGCATTGCGTCTGTTCCGAGTTCCGTAAAGGTTGCACATGCCAGCTGCCAGCTGCCAGAGCGGCGCCCCCGAGCAGGCACACCAATGCAGGGGCGGCCCTGGCAGCAGCGATGAGGACTCGGCTTTCGCAGCAAGTTTCCACAGCGAACAATGCCTCGTCCTGCACCGGACCTGTACAGTCGGGCCCCAGCAGCCGCACCAGCGGAGGGATGGCAGGTCCGCGGATTTGCATTATGACTGATGAGCAGCTCATAAAGCGGCCGGTTTTCGCTCATAAAGCGGGCGTCAGAAAGTGAGGAGGGTGGCGTGGCGTGGCGTGGATGGGTGGGTGGTGACATTGTGGATAGTGCTGTAAGTGGGTTGTTGGGTGGGCGATGTGTGCGGGCGTGGTGGCTGAGCGCGCGGGTGAGCATGATGGCAAGCAAGGAGTAAGCGTTTTGAGAGCACGCTGTGTTGTGTTGCGTTGTGCTCTCGGGTGCAGCGGGTTTGAAGAGGAGCACCAGCGTGTGTGCTGCCGTCTCCTGCACCTTGGCGAGGAGCCCGGCGCCAGCAGATGCACCAGTGGAGGGACACTAGCAGCGGCGGCGGCTGCCACCCAGTCAGGATTCTCGAGACACAGCTGCGCGAACGCTTCCAGTGCTCGACTCTGTTAAGCCGGTCGAGCGTTCGCGCCAGGCACCAGGTTCCTGAGCTCCCGGCGCGCGAGTGGAGGCGTCACGCGTGACGACATGGTGCAGGCAGGCCCTGCCCGAGGGGCGCAGCTGCAGGGTGGGTACGCATGAACCTACAGGCGCACGGGGCGCATGCCGGGCGCATGCCCCCCCCCGTAGATACATGTATGCAGCAAGAAACATACATGTGTGCAGCAACGGTGACACGCGTGAGTAGCGCAATGGGGTGTGTGCATGCTCGCAAGGCATGCGGCGCGCATGGCTGGCATGCACGCTTGTGTGCAGGCTGGCATGCGTGCGCTTCACTACCAATCTGCCGTGCACCAGTCCCGGTGCACCCGTTTGTGACGCTCCCCTCACACATGCGCCTCCAGAGGCCCTGCAACTGCACCCCCCCCTCCCAGGCGCGCGCAGATCAGCTAGTGCTGTCCCCATCACGCGTGTCATGGAATGGCACGTCTGTCCCCATCACGCGCGTCATGGCATGGCACGTCTAGCAAGTTTGTGCACACACACAAGGAGGAAATGGAAGGTTCGTTAGGTGTGGGGGGAGCCCGCGCTTTCTCCGCCGCCCCAAAGTTGGACAGGCCTCTTCACCACCCACCCCACTGTCAACATGCCCATCCCTACCGTGCTCTGGGCTCAGCGTACGGACAAGGTGAGGCTGTGGGTTGGCGTGGTGGGTGGCGGCCATGCAGGGTGCGAGGCGTGCAGGCCGCATGCCGGGGCGGCTTTATGCCGAGGCGGCTGCATGACGAGGCGAGCGGCGCTGGTATCGTTGAGCAGTGGAAGGACGCGGAGGCGGGGGAAAGGAATATGGTGGCGCGTGGCTCAGATCAGCAGACCCCGTCCATGGCCGTGATCTACCCCAGCGCTGCCGAGCTTCGGGAAAACCAAAGCATTTCGTGGTTCTAGGGTCCATCATTGCCTCGAAGGCGTCCTGCGATGGGGCCTGGGATGGATGCATGGGTCAGGCCCATGGCCTGGGTCATGAGGCACGGCTGGCTCAAGCGCACACTGTGCAGTGCGGCAGCAGACTGCACAGTGGGATATAGCAGAGTATGTGAGGGATTTTACCCGGCTAAGCGTGAACGGGGCAGGACCCATCCCCGTGCATGCAAGCATGCACGCATGGGCTCCATGCGTTCATGCATGGTGAGGCCCGACACGCCGGCCAGCTTGTTGTGGCGAGCCTCGCCCACGACCCCCCTCGCCCCCCCTCCCCCCTGTGCCATGCCATACGTGCAGCTGTACATCACGATCGAGGTGCCGGACTGCAAGGAGCCCAAGACGGAGCTGAGCAACGTCGACGGCCATGGCCGCCTGACTTTCGCGGGCAAGGGCGGCAGCGAGCAGCTCGACTACGCGGTGGACCTGGACTTCAACAAGGAGATCGATGTCGAGGGCTCCAAGATTGCGATCACCGCGCGCCACATCTTCATCATCGTCGCCAAGCCAGAGGAGGACACCGAGCACTGGCCGCGCCTCACCAAGGAGAAGCACCAGTCACACATCAAGTGCGACTGGGACAAGTGAGTGCAGCGCGGCAGTGGTCCCAATGCGCGCGCCCCCACCGTGCCAGAGGGTCGCAGTCTTCACCATGCATGCATGCGCGCCGCACGCATGAGCAGATTGCACGCAATGCCCGACGTGCAACCCCCCTTCTTACCGCACACTGGCACGCATGCATGCGCGCCGTACGCATTGGCAGATCACACGCACTACCTGAAATGCAACCCCTCTTCTTACCGCACACTGGCGTGCATGCATTCGCGCCGCACGCATGGGCAGATGTCACGCACCACCTGACGTGCAACCGCCTTCTTACCGCACGCTGGCACGCATGCATGCGTGCCACACGCATGGGCAGATCTCACGCACTGCTTGAAGCACAACTCCCCTTCTTACCGCACGCTGGCACACATGCATGCGCGCCGCACGCATGGGCAGATGCACGCACTACCTGAAGTACCCCCCCCCCCCATTATAAGCGCACACGGCACACGCACTCACATGCACACGCGCACGCACGCACCTTACAGGTGGGTCGACGAGGACGAGGAGGACGATGACAAGTTCGACACGAGCGGCATGGAGATGAACGGATTCGGCGGCGGCGGCGGCCGGGGCCCCCCGGGCGGTATGGGCGGCATGGGCGGAGGCATGGGCGGCCCCGGAGGGATGGACCTGTCAGCGCTGATGGGCGGTATGGGCGGCGGAGGCGGCGGCATGGGCGGCATGGACATGGAGCAGATGAAGGCGATGATGGCCGGGATTGGCGGCGGCGGAGGCATGGGCGGGATGGGCGGAATGGGCGGCGACATGGGCGAGGGCGAGGAGGGCGAGGAGGACGACTCTGATAACGACGAGGACCTGCCTGGTGCGTGCGTGGGTTGGGGTGGTGGCGTGTGTGTATGTGTGTGTGTTAGGAGGGCGAGGAGGACGACTCTGACAATGGCGAGGACCTGCCTGGTGCGTGCGTGGGCTGGGGGGGTGCACGTGTGTGTTCGTTTGTGTGTATGTTCGTGTGAGTGCGTTTGTTTTTGTTAACGGATGTTTGTGTGCACGGATGTGTGCGTGTGCACGTGTGTGTGCACGTGTGTGTGTGCCTGTGCGCTCGCACCTGTGTTTCTGTGTGTTTCTGTGTATGTGTGTGCACGTGCGTGTGTGCCTGTGCGCTCGCACCTGTGTTTCTGTTTGTTTCTGTGTATGTGTGTGCCTGTGTGTGTGTGTTTGTGTGTGTGCATGTGCGCGTGCATGCGTGCACTACACACTTTGCGAGCGTCATGCACCTTGCTGCACTGCCGTGCGCCCGTGCGGCATGTTGCGCGTTGCACTCACACGTTGATGTCTCCGCAGCTTGCTCACACGCCATTCACCCACCCCATGCTGCCGCAGACCTCGTCCAGTAATCTGTGCGGCCGAGCAAAGAAGACACCAGACGGCCACACGACTCATTCGAGTTTCACAACGGGGCCAGATCTGGGGCCGTGGCGCGCGGCGCGTGCTTCCAGATCAAAGCAGCGGCGAGTGCAGCGGCGCTGGGGTGTTAGCATCAGCAGGGTGGCTGCAGGAGGTTCAGCAGTAGGTGCTGCGAGTTGCGGGGGGTCGCGTTTCGCGTGGTAAGGGAGGTGCCACTTTTTCGTGTTGTTGACGAGGACGCACAACAGTCTATTTTTTGCGTGTACGACACAACATCAGCCGTGAACAGCAGCAGTGTCTACAACCTCCAGCGACAGTCGTCCTCAACAATGTACGCAAATATCCACACTTTATGTGCGAACCTCACTCTTTATATCAACCTCAAGTTCTCGAACACACGAAGCTCCTTCAGTGACGCTGCAAGAATGACGTACACAGGAGAGGGCGAGTTTGTGGGGCCGCGCCAGTTCCACTCTGGTGCGGAGCGGAAGGGGGAAGAGCACACCGGCGCCCGCTGCTCCACCACCCTCACATATCGCCCAAACACTGCACAACACGGCAATCCGGGGGTCTCCTCGTGCTCCCGTCGGAGCTGCATGGGAGCAGGCACTCGCATGCAGACATTCGTATGCCCCATGTGTGTGCCCGCAGGCACCCCCGTCACTATCCGCCACTGGCAGCTGCGCGATCTTCTGTCGTTTGGTGACAGCAACAACGTGAGAACGTTGTGCACATGTTGGCACAGCCCATGCATGCCCATGTGGCAGCAACCCCGCCTGTCATGTACACATGACGCTAATTACATGGTTGCTGACCACACCCACACAACAGCACATTCACGCGCATGCACACACACGCACACGTACACACACGCGCATGTACACACACGCGCACGTACATTCACGCGCACACACACATGCGCGCGCACACACACGCGCGCACTCACACGCACACACACGCACTCGCAAACACACACGCACGTGCACACACGCACACAACGACGCGCACACACGGCGCAAGCACATACGTGCCCGCCGACACACACCCGGTGAACACAGGCCCGCTCGCGTGTGTGCGTGCGTGTGTGTGTGTGCTCGTGTTTGTGCGTGTGTGTGTGTGTGTGTGTGTGTGTGTGTGTGTGTGTGTGTGTGTGTGTGTGTGTGTGTACCAACAGCGATCGTAACAGGCTCCTGTTGCAAAGGCACACATGGGGGGGGAAGTGGGAGAGAGAGTGAGAGGGAAGAGATAGGGAGGGGGGGGGAGAGAAAGAGAGAGGGAGAGGGAGAGGGAGAGGGAGAGGAAGAGAGAGAGAGGGGAGCGAGAGAAGGAGGGAGGGGGGGGGGGGGAGAGAGACGCAACCTTGCACAGCAGGCCTAGATAGGCTGCACGTAAGCACACGGCGTGCACACACACACACACACACCAACCCAACACACAGGTTCTCATTGCGGTGGCCGAGCGGCCACGCACACGAGCGAACACACGCGACGCACACACGAAGCGTGCACACACACACACACACACACATAGGGCGCGGCAGTATACCGTATACGTCGGCCCGTAAACCGTATAATACCGTATAACGTATACCGTATACAAGGGTATACGTGTATACCCTTGATTCCTTGATCCGATTGAGACGGGAACGATGGATTCGGATGCCTGACATGATGTTACAGTTACAGTTCATCGGCTTTCCAGCAAAGACTACCTCTAGTCCTAGTACCACCGCCTAGACCCAAGTCCAGTTCTGGCCCTAACAATTACTTGTGAGGGGCGGTAGCCACCAGCCGGCTGCCTGCCAACGTGTAGTCCCAGAGCAAAAAGGAGAGCTATTGTGCGACGCCTCCAAAATAGGTCCGAACTGCTTCTAGGGGATATGGGGTCAAGTGGCGCTTGCCAATCTACTTGACCGCCGTGGTGGAGGGGCCGGCGCCTTAGGGGCAGCCGGACCGTACACCACGGCTCTCCACCCGACCCTATCCTGAGCACGCTCAAACGCCGTGTCCGAAAAAGTCTTCCAATCAGAACAGTGCCACTAGTTTTGCCTAGCTGCTGAATCAGTAGCTTAAGAAAATAGTGTCGGGAGGAGGCTGGAGGCCGGCCTTGCTGCCGAGCCACATCCATCGTGCAGTCAAAAGTCGTACGAGGAAGACGAGAAGCCGGCATGCGCATCACATGGCCTAGCCACTGCATTAATCGCTTTGCCACAAGGCTCTCAATTGGCTCAGTGTCGCACGCCTGCCGAATATAAGTTAATCTGTGCCGGTCGACCAGGCGCACACCCAGAATGCGACGAAGGCAGTTAGAGTGGGCAACCTCCAATCGAGTCAGTTGTGTTTTAGTAGGGGCCCATGTCTCGCACCCGTACAGAAAGTGGGGCAGCACGAAAGTGTTATGAACCCGCATCTTAGACTGCACTTGCATCTTCTTGCTGGCCCAAATCTTATCAAAAGACGCAAACACGCCCAGCGCGCGACCGACACGCACACCGATCTCCTTCTCCACACCACCACTCTGGGTTATCCAACTCCCTAGATACTTAAATGCAGAGACGGTCTTCACTTCACCACCAGTCAGCGCAAACGTGGGCAGATCCGCGTCAAAATCTGCTGGCAAAATCATCACTTCTGTCTTGGCGGCGTTGATTTGCATGCCAAAGCTAGAGGACACTTTGTCAAGGATTTTCAGCATAAGCGCCAACTGAGCTGGGTCATGCGAGAACAAACATAAATCGTCGGCATACATCAGCATTACTATGCGCTCAACCGACGACGACAACACAGAGCCGCCGGCTCGGGTCACGACTGACACGCCAGCCCCCTCTGGCATCATGTCTAGCGCCTTTTTCACTATGTAGTCAATAAAAACATTGAACAACATAGGAGCAATGACGCACCCCTGTCGCACACCAGACGACACTGGGGATTCGTGCCCGATTTTCCCAGCCAGCCGCACGGCAGCGGTGTTGGTGTGAAGATCCTCCAACAGATCAATCATGTGCGGATGAACACTATATAATCTAAGGACTCTCCACAGTGCCGCACGGTTTATGCAATCGTAAGCTTTAGAATAGTCGACAAATGCCACAGCCATGCATTGTTTGTACTCGGCATGTGCCGCGCTCAGCGAGCGCAGAGTAAAAATCGCATCAACAGTGCCTCTGCTTTTTCTGAAACCACACTGAGCCTCATGCAACTGACCATCAACCTGCGTGGAGACGCGGTGCAGAAGTATGGCAGCGTACACTTTCACGGCAATAGAGAGAAGGCTTATACCGCGGTAGTTACCAGGGGAGTCACACTGACATGATGGGCATCACAAATCCACTCTTACAAGCATACTTTGCTATGTTTGGTTTAAAGGAAACACAAAACTAGGCTTTTCTCACTGCATGGCAGCCAGAGCGTCCCTGCGTTCCGTGCAACCACCATATTATTCCCTCCACCCTATGCTACATCCAAGCGTTGTTCTGGATAGCCCTTGTCAATAGCTGTCCAGTGCAAGTCGAATCATCGAAATCCATGCAGTTTCAAGCGAGTTGGAGCCTTTATGCCCATTACTTGTCTTCCAAAAAAATGCTGTATACGGTACACATCCCGCCGTATACGGTATTTATACCGTCACGGTATACATACGGTACATACCGTATACGTATACCGTGCCGCGCCCTACACACACACACGCGCGCGCACGTGCACACATACACACACACACACACACACGGTGTGCCCCTTCATGATGGCTGCACGTACACACACACACACACACACACACACACACCCCTGCAAACACACACACACACGCACACACACACGCACACACGCTCACACACACACGCACATAACACAACACAGGAGCTTATCGCGGTTGCCGGTGCAGCCATCGTGAAGTACGGTCTTCCCCCCCGTGGCGGCAATGTGTGTGTACGTGCGTGTGTGTGTGTGTGTGTGTGTGTGCAGCCATCGTGAAGTACAGGTCTCCCCCCCCTTGGTGGCAATGTGTGTGTTTGTGTTTGTGCATGTGTGTGTGTGTGTGTGTGTGTGTGTGTGCAGCCATCGTGAAGTACGGTCTGTCCCCCTGTTGCGGCAATGTGTGTTTGTGTGTGTCTGTGTGTGTGTGTCTTTGTGTGTGTCTGTCGGTGGGAGTGCCTGCAACTTTCACTGTGATCCTTACATGGGGCCGACACTGGCGTTCGTTTGCGGTTAACCAGTTGGAATTTTGCAAACGTTGCGGGGGTCAAGCTACTCCCAAACATACACGAACACACGTGCACACACACACGCACACACACACACACACACACACACATTCACACAAACACACACACACACACAAACACACAGAGGGCGCGGCAGTATACCGTATACGTGGGCCCGTATACCGTATAATACCCGTATAATGTATACTGTATGTATACAAGGGTATACGGGTATACCCTTGATTCCTTGATCCGATTGAGATGGGAACGGTGGATTCGGATGCCTCACATGATGGGCATCACAAATCCACTCTTACAAGCATACTTTGCTATATTTCGTTTAGAGGAAACACAAAACTAGGCTTTTCTCACTGCATGGCAGCCGGAGCGTCCCTGCGTTCCATGCAACGATATTCTTCCCTCCACCCTATGCTGCATCCAAGCGTTGTTCTGGATAGCCCTTGTCAATAGCTGTCCAGTGCAAGTCGAATCATCAAAATCCATGCAGTTTCAAGGGAGTTGGAGCATTTACGCCTTTTACTTGTCTTCCAAAAAAATGGTGTATACGGTACACATCCCGCCGTATACGGTATTTATACCGTCACGGTATACATACGGTATATACCGTATACATATACCGTGCCGCGCCCTACACACACACACACACACATTCACACAAACACACACACACACACACACACACCAGGCAGCCACATCAAGCAGGGGAGGGGCAGAAGCCGCAGCAGCGGCGTCAGGCGGAGGGGAGGGGCGGCGCGGCGGTGCGTGCGTGTACGTGTGCGAGTGCGTGTGCGTGTGCGTTTGCGTGTGCGCGCTTGTGCGCGTGTGCGTGCGCGTGCGCATGTGCGTGAGTGTGCGCGCGTGCGTGTGCGTAACAAGTAACACGGGGTTTCCAGCTAAGCACGCAACTCTTCTACTAGAGACCACCCACCGATACTCCAGCCCACTCAAGTGTTCTCGAGAACCGCCGGCTCCCGGCCAATAGAATACCGCTCCCGTCGGCATGTGCGTGCACTGCATGCAATTCGGGGCCGCCACGCAGCACGGGGCGCCGCGCGGGGCGCCGCACGGGGCCGCCGCGCGGGCCGCCGCACGGGGCGCCGCACGGGGCGCCACAGCACGGGGCCGCAGCATGGGGCGCCGCACGGGGAGCCGCACTGGGCCGCAGCACGGGGCGCCGCACGATTGCCCCCTGTTCCGGCGCCCAGCTTGCAAAGTGTTCACTAACACGCAGTTATTTTGGTTTCGGCCCTACGCAGGGGAGGGGCGGCGCAGCAGTGGTGAGGGCTCTGGCTCTGGCCGCGACGAGGAGGGGGAGTGGGGCGGGGCCGGGCTGGACACGGGCGAGGCCGGGTGCTCGACAACGACGCTGATGTCGCCGGGATTCCACGCGTCGTGCATGACGTACACAGACGGGATTCTTGCGGCGGGGGGACAGAACGGAGAGGTGTGTGTGTGTGTGTGTGCGTGTGCGTGTGTGTGCATGACGTACACGGACGAGATTCTTGCGGCGGGGGGACAGAACGGAGAGGTGCGTATGTGTGTGTGTGTGCGTGTGTGCGCATGGCGTTCACGGACGGCATTCTGGCGGCGGGGGGGCAGAGTGGAGAGGTGCGTAGGGGGGCGGGGGAGGGGAGGCTGCGTGTGCGCGTGTGTGTGTGTGTGCTGCTGTTGCTGCTATTGCTGCTGCTGCCGCTGCTGCCGCTGCTGCGCTGCTGCTGCGTGCATGCGTGCGCGCGCGCACGTCTGCGGTTGACGTGCGTGATTTGCATCTCGAAGGCGAGGCTGCCATCCTTCACCGCTGCGCGAGAGAGAGAGATATCGTTGCAGAGAACTCTGCACGGCAGACCTAGATAGGCTGTTTCTAGTCATCAATTGAGGAGATTCCGTTTGAAGGCGGGAGACCAACCGTGCGCCAGCAAGAGGGTGAACAACCTCATTCGTAAAGCAGTGGGGGTAAGGGGCAGTGGCGGGTCATTGACGGCTGTGTTCGTCAATCCGCCTCGACTGAGTTTAAACTAGGTGTCGGCAGAAGGACTTCCACAGTTGTGGAAATCATGCTAAGATGATCCACTCGGTGGTGACTCGCTCGGCGAACTCGGGGCGCCCGGGGATGTCGCGTGTGAAGTTGAAGAGATGGATGTTTGTGGAGGGCGTGAACGTGACGGAGTGGGCGCAAAAGTCACCGGCGTGAGCCGGAAGAAGGTGATGGCGCCGCAGGCACAGAGCGAAGTCGTGTCCGAACAGCGGTAGTCGTGCAAGTGGGAGGCAGTGGGAGGGAGGCAGCGGGAGGGTAGTCGGAGGGAGAGGGTGAGGGCGGGGTAGGGTTAAGAGGGGCGGGGGGCACAGGATGGGGTGGGGTGCAGTGGGGATGGAGGGGTGGAAGACAGGAGAAGGGAGGGAGGAGAGGGGAGAGAGGAGGGAGCCACACTGTGGCCCGGCCACATGGCGCATACATAGGCGCTGGTAGCATGGGGGGGGTGCATGGGGTGCATGTGGGCGCATGGGGCGCATGGGGAGGGGCAACTCCATGTGACGAGCATGTGGGTGTATGGAGGTCGACAGGGCGGCAGTGGGATAAGCGGTGGGTCTCTTGAGGTGGGGTGTGGGGTCGAATGAACGACTGGGCAGTGGGCGGGACGGTGGCGGCTGGAGGAACTCGGTAGCTCAAGTTGAGCGCTGGCTCGGGCCGCATGGCGGTCGAGGTGATGGCACTGAGATACCTGGGCTCCGTTTTCTGAAGCTGCAGAGCTGCGGGGGGAGGGAAATCTGTGCGGTAGGGCGTCACGTGTTTTTTGCCATGTGGAGGGCGTGCGAGAGTGCGGATGGACTGAGTTCCTGGATGCATGCGTCGACTGGCTGCTAAATTGGCAGCCCGACGACAGGGGGCGTACGGAGGAGGAGAGGCGGCGAGAATTGGCGGCGGCATGGGGGAAGGGGGGTCGACGTAGGCGGCGGCGATGACTGCGCGGGCGCGGCGCCCAGAGTGGGGCGCCCCCAGAGTGGGGCGCCCCCAGAGACGGGCGCGGCGCCCAAAGATAGGCGCGGCGCCCCTTCACCGCTGCGACACACACACACACACACACAACCTGGCAACAACCGCCCTACAACCGCCCCACGACTGGCTGACCACGAGCCACAACCTCCCCACACAAACACAGCTGGACGTGCGTGACTTGTGCCTCGAGGGCAAGGCCACAACCCTCTATGTGGAATCACAGAGGGTTCGGTCAACAACGCACTTCAAATGTGGCAACAAAACAAAAAAACTTCCAGCAACCTCCCCAAAACCACAACCCACAACCTCCCCACTCAAACACAGCTGGACGTGCGTGATTTGCGCCTCGAGGGCGACGCCGCAACGCTCTACCGTGGTAACACAGAGGGGTCGGTGAACAACGCGCTCCACATGTCTCCGCAGCGCGGGTCCGAGCCAGGCCAGCTGTTTGTGTGCAACAACGACTCAACAATTAAGGTGTGGGCCAAGGGCCATCCCCACCCAACCTGGGCCCACCCCAGGGGACAAAGTGGCCAAAACGAGCAACACCAAACTTTGGGAATTTCTTGTGGCTTCCCTGGTTGACCAAATCCACTTTTGACGCGTGCTGTTTAGTTGCCGCCAATCTCATTTAGACGCATGCGTCGTGGGTGGCCGTGGCTTGGAGAGACGGTGAAATGCGGAACGAAACCGTTTGGGGTCAAACGCAACCGTGACGTGTAACGTTTGACGCCAAACGGTTTCATTCCGCATTTCACCGTCTCTCCAAGCCACGGTCACCCACGACGCATGCGTCTAAATGAGATTGGCGGCAACTAAAAAACACTCGTCAAAAGTGGATTTGGTCCAGAGGCGACGCCGCAAAACATGCCGAAAGTTTGGTGTCGCCCAGCACAGCGACCGCGACAACGCGGCACGGCACGGGACCCAGCGCCTCGTCAAGTTCATGCCACGGGTGGTATCGATCGGTAGGAGGCGTCGCGGGGGACTGGCTCCCCGCAGCGGCGCGGCAGGAGGTTGGGTGCGACTGTTGCATGGCGCTCCGCGCGGCCCGTGACGGCCCCACGACGTATCCCAGCACACGATCTCAACACGCATGTCTATATTACGTGTCGAGAAGTCATTCTGCAGGCGCGACGGGGCCGTTTTGTCGACTTTGGAATTTTGGGTGTGGCCACATTTTGGTCACAGGTTGGGTGGGGATGGCCCAAGAGCAAACAGGAATACGCTCCGTGTTTCCGTGTTGGGGGGTGGGGGGGTGGTGAAACTCACTGGTGAAAACTGGGATACCGTACAGGGCCTGAGCCTCCGCGAATAAATATTATTTAGGACGCCCCTGCAAAGCTAAAAACGATTAAATTTTCGCAAAAATCGCGATTCGGGGTTTCAAATCGACTAAAATCGACGCAAAACGACCTCCGCGGAGCGATAACAACACAATCATTCGTTCGACCCCCCCGCGAAGGCTCAGGCCCTGTACGGTATTTTTCTTATTTTTTAAGGTCTCGAGGCATGTTGCCACAGCGTGGGTCCGAGTCTGGCCAGCTCTGTGTGTGCAACAACGACTCAACGATTAAGGGGGGGGCGCGGGGGGGGGGGGGGGGCGTTTTTGGATTCCTGCTATTGAAACATCATGTTGCACCGTCTTTACCGAAAGAACGCTCGGTCCCGGACTGATAACGGCCTTGCTCCGGCGCAGCTCAGCTGGCCAGCTCTTTTGGGTGGAACAACAACTCAACGGCCAAGGTAAAGCCAAACACAAACACCGAGCCTGGCCCGCGCTTTGTGTGCAACAACGACTCAACGATCAAGGTGTGGGCCAAGAGCAAACAGCAAAACACTGTGTTTCCGTGTGTTAGGGGGGAGGGGGTGAAAAGTGGGACATTCTCTTTTTTCAAGGTTGCGAGGCATGTTGCCACAGCGGGGCCCGAGTCGGGCCAGGTCGTTGTGTGCAACAATGACTCAACAATCAAGGTGGGGTCAAGAGCAAATAAGAAAACACTCCGTGTTTCTGTGTTTGGGGGGGGGGCGAAAGAAAACTGGGATATTTTTCCTTATTTTTCGAGGTCTCGACGCCTGTCGACACAGCAGGGGGGGCAGAGGCGGGCCAGCTCTGTGTGTGCAACAACGACTCGACGATCAAGGTGTGGGCCGTGTTCTGAATTCCTGGAATCATTACACGCACATGCGCACACATTCCATTCCATTCCATTCCAGATCGTTACAAAGATAACGGCGATATCGTTCCAGAGGTCGACGAAAGGGCGTCTGTCAATAGCGGGAGACCACTCGTCGCTATGAGGGGATATAATGCCACTCTGCTGCGGGGGGGCTGCCTCTGAGGCACTGCATCTAAGTACGCTGTGTTGTACGCTGACTAAACTGACTGTGATCACTCTCACTCTCTCTGAGGCTGTGTGGTGGTCGCAACCTCTATCCCGCCTTAATCAGATCGCCGCATATGGACTCCCACAGCTGTGGAAATCTTGCTAGGGTGAGCCATCCAGGTGGGACTCGGTTGTCGAGGATGCGCGTGAGCTCTGGGTACGCGGCGTACTTGGCTCGCTCTCGTTTGAACTGGTCAAAGCGATTCTTGACGGCGTCTCGAAACCGTTGGGATGTGAAAATGTCACCTGCATTTTGCCGGTACGACGTGATGGCCCCTCCCGCGTGGAGGCCATCCGCGTCCGGTCGACGGCACATGAAAAGTGCAGCGGTGGCTGGGAAGATGGGGTGTGGAGGGTGAAGGGGCTGGGGAGGGGGAGGGGAGGGGAAGATGGCGGGGCTGGGGTGGGGAGGGTGGAGGGGCTGAGGAGATGGAGAGGGGGGGAGGTGGCGGATGAGGGGACCGATGAACGCAGCTCGGTGTTTGTTGATGGTGTCGATGATGGGCGCTGTGGGTGGGTCCTTGGCGTGCATCTCGATGGTGGAGGTGTGAGGGGAGGAAGGGGAAAGGTTGTGGGGGATCCGCTTAAGGCGGCGTAGGAATCGGTTGTGAGTAACCTCGAGGCGGTGGATGTGGGCTTTGTTCAGTGTCCATGCTTGGCATCCATAAAGGAGTGCGGAAACAACATAGGCATTGTACAGACGGATCTTAGTAGAGTCAGAGATGACTTCAGGGGGGGCGTCCCAGAACCGTAGGGTAAGGCGTTTGTAGGCAAACCAGGCAGAGCCAATGCGGCGTGAGATCTCGGCATCGAGTATCCTGGCGTCTGAGTGGGAGACAGGGTGTGCATCGGAGGGGGAGGGGGCTGCGGGTGTGGAATAAATACTGCCGAGGTATTTGAACTTGTCTGTGGGGTGGACGAGGTGGGGGTTAGAGGAGGAAGTGGAAGGGATGGAGATCGGTGCTGGGGTGTCGGTGTGGGCAGACGGGTGACCCAGGGTTTGGTGCACGGTCTTGGCGTAGTTGATCTCGAGTGCGAGGTCGGAGCAGATCTGGTCAAGGCGGGCGAGCATGTCTTTGAGGGCATCGATGTCGAGTGCCATCAGAGCTATGTCGTCCGCGTAGAGGAGGAGGGGGAGTAGGGTAGAGTCGAAACCGTGGCGTGGGAGGGGTGTGTGGAGAGTGCCGTTCACCACGTAGCCGATTTGGATGCCTGCGTTGGGGAGCTGGGCTATCAGGGATCGGATGACGGTGTCGATGAAGATGCGCACACACACACACACACACACACACACACACACACACACGCATGCCCCCCCACCACCACCATCACAACCACCACACGCCAGGTCTTCACCCTCCCCAACATGGCGCGCGTCAGCACCCCTCTCCCCCCCCAACCCCAACCCCCAACCCCCCACCCCACCCCACCCCACCCACCACACACACCAATCCAGGCCTACACCCTCCCGACATAGCTTGTGTGGGCACAACCCACACACACAAACACACACGCTCACAACGCACACAGCCCCCCCCCCCCCCCCCCCCACCATCACCACCACCACCACCACCACCACCACCACACGCCAGGTCTTCACCCTCCCCAACATGGTGAGCATCAGCAACCCTTCACCCCCACACACACTCACTCACACATGCGCACACACACACACGCACACGCACGCACATGCTCCCCCTCCCCCCCCCCCACACACACGCCAGGTCTACACCCTCCCCAACATGACGCGCGTCGGCACGATCCAAACGCCAGTTCCCGCAAACTATGTGGCACTGAGCCCCGACGGTGCAAGCCTCGTGACAGTGGGCGACTGCACACACGGGACGCTGTACCGAGCGACAGAGTCAGGTGCGTGTGCGTGTGCGTGTGCGTGTGCGTGTGTGTGTGTGTGTGTGCGTGTTTGTGGGTGTGGGTGTGTTTGTGGGTAGGTGGGTGGGTGGGTGGGTGGGGCATGTGTGGGGTTGCTTGTGCTTGCGCGTGTGTGCGTGTGTGTGCGCGTGTGCGTGGCACTCTCCCCAAGCAGTGCAAGCTTCGTCACGCTCTCCTCAGCAGTTGAAGAACACATAAAAGGTGTGGGTTTGGGGGCGGTAGGGCTCCCTCCCTCCCTCCCTGATGATTCTGAGCTGTTACCATTATGTAATATCCCCGCTATTTGTTGCGCTCGCAGGCTTTTCGGTGGTGATGCACACCCACCAACATGGTGTGTCGATGAAGCGACTGACTCTAGCATGGGTAGCGCGCATGCACACACACAGAGAGATGCACACACACATGCCCCCCCCCCCACCACACACACACACACACCACACACACACGCCAGGTCTACACCATCCCCGCCACGGCTCGCGTGGGCACCCCCCCTCTCTCTCACACACATTCACGCATGCACACACGCGCACACACACACACACACGCACACACACACAAACACAAACACACGCACCCAGGCTACTCAGTGGTGTCGACATTTGACGAAGCGACCGACTCTGGCATGGGTTGTGCATGGGCGCCCGGAGGCGGCGTGCTGGCCGCGGCATTTCAGGTGAGCCAGCAAACTCAGCCATTCAGAACCTTCCACTTGCCATCACAGCATCATCAGATCACACCACCAGCGCACACCATCAGAGCACACGATCAGAGCACACTATCAGATCACACCATCAGAGCACATCATCAGAGCACACCATCAGAGCGCACCATCAGAGCACACCATCAGAGCACACCATCAGAGCACGCCATCAGAGCACACCATCAGAGCACACCATCAGAGCACACCATCAGAGCACACCATAAGAGCGCGCCCTCAGAGCACAACATCAGAGCACAACATCAGAGCACACCATCAGAGCACACGGTCAGAGCACACCATCAGAGCACACCATCAAAGCACACCATCAGAGCACACCATCGGAGCGCACCATCAGAGGTCACCATCAGAGCACGCCATCAGAGTACACCACCAGAACACGTCAGAGCACCATCAGAGCACGCCTTCAGAGCACATGTCATCATCCGATTGCACCATCAGAGCACACCATCAGAGCATGCCATCAGACTACCCAAATCCCCCCCCCCACACACACACACACTTACACTCACACGCATGCACCTCGACACACAGGACGGCACCGTCGTAGTGTGGGACCCGCGCGCCGGAAAGACGGTGCGCAAGTACCGGCTTCAGTCAGCAAGCCGCTGCATCAAGTTCAGCCCAGGGCCCCTGGACCTGCTCGCGTTCACAGAGAACGAGGACTGTGCGCACGTGGTGGACTGCCGGCGGTGGGACATGATGCAGCACCTCCAGGTGTGTTCTAGGGCCCTAATACGTCACCGAGTGGGCCTGCTGCCTGCCTAAACTATGGGGTGTTGAAGCCTCCGGCAGGTGTTATACGCA
Source organism: Chlamydomonas sp. UWO 241 (assembly GCA_016618255.1). NCBI lineage: Eukaryota > Viridiplantae > Chlorophyta > Chlorophyceae > Chlamydomonadales > Chlamydomonadaceae > Chlamydomonas > Chlamydomonas priscui. The sequence continues at coordinate 205,789 of VFSX01000154.1, read as the reverse complement.
GGCCCAAAACTCAGACACCGCAAGTTTAGACCGCGAGCTTGTCATGAGTCGACTTCCGGCAGTGGGACGTGATCCAGCACCTCCTGGGACAGCACACACACACACACACACGCACACACACACACGTGCGCATGCAGGTGGCGCCCGAGGGCGCTCGACCAGACGCGGCCACGACCACCACCGGCGTCGCCGTGACCAACGAGCCGGCGGATACCGCGTCACCGGTAGGTGTTCCCTGAAACATGAATCAAATACTCACAAAAGGGCACGCACGCACTCGCACGCGTGCACGCACACGCACTCGCACACGCATGCACTCGCACGCACACACGCACACACACACACACACACACATACACGCGCACACTCCACTCATGCCCCCCCCACCCCACACACCCCCACCCCACACCTTTGCAAGCAGGTGTGGCCGCTGCGCCAGCCGTCGTTGTTCACGCTCATGCGCCACCGTGCGGGCATGCGCACAGACGTCCTCCTGGCAGGTAGGGGGTCTCCAGCCAGAGCATTGCCAAAGTAGTACTCCTCGCACCGCGCGGGGCTGCTCTCTCCTATCTCATCACACATCCTCACATATCCTGTATCAATTTTGTTTACAATGCCCCACCTCCGATCTGCTCTCGCATGCTCGCAGACGGGCCAACCGGTGGTGACAAAGCCAGCCAGAGGAGAAGAAGGACGGGGGGGAGGGGCGGCGGGGCTGCTCTCTCGCATCTCATGACGTATCCTCACATTTCCTTAATGAATTTTGTGTCCAATGCCCCAACTCCGATCTGCTCTCCCATTGTCACACACACACCCTGTAGCTCGTCATGCCTGTCATCAGCGCTGTGTGTTACACCCACGCTCGCACGCGGGCCGTCCGGTGGTGACGAAGCCGACGATGATGGAGGAGGGGGGGGGGCGGCGGCTATCTCTTCCGATCTTCCCACACATATCCTCCGATATCATGGCTGTGTGTGTGTGCGTGAGAGAGAGAGAGAGAGAGAGAGAGAGAGAGAGAGGGCGAGAGAAAGGAGACCCCACCTCCCATCTTGATCTCCTCGCAGGCGGGCCCTCCGGTACTGACGAAGCCGACGACGGTGGAAGAGGAGCGGGGGGAGGGGCGGCGGGGCGCGGCGCGGGGTCGCGGCGGCCGCAGACATTCCGAATGTACAGCACGGTACGTGCTGGTTGCAATGACCTGTATCGTGCTCTGCCTCTCTCTCTCTCTCGCACACACGCGCGCACACTCACTCTCTCTCACTCGTTCCCTCCCTCTTTCTCCACTGCTCTTACTCCCTCTCTTTCTCCACCCTTTTCCCCTCTCTCATTCTCTCACACACACACACTCTCTCACTGCCTCACTCCCCCACTCCCCCACTCTCTCTCTCAATCTCTCTCCCACTCTCTCACTCTCACTCTCACTCACTCCCCCAATCCCTCTCACTCTCTCTCACTCTCACTCTCACTCTCTCACCCTCTCGCTCGCAGAGCGCCCCCGACGGTGTGCGCGTCATGATGGAGCCGTCCAGCAGCGGTAAGTGTGAACGGGCCCGTGGTTTGGGGATGGGGGCTGTGCGTAAAGGGGAAAACCATCATCACGCCCAACCCACGCTTTCTGCATCACTTACACACACACACACACGTGTGCACGCGCACATGCATAGGGCGCGGCACGGTATACGTTTACGGTATATACCGTATGTATACCGTGGCGGTATAAATACCGTATACGGCGGGATGTGTACCGTATACACCATTTTTTTGGAAGACAAGTAAAAGGCGTAGATGCTCCAACTCCCTTGAAACTGCATGGATTTTGATGATTCGACTTGCACTGGACAGCTAATGCTAAGGGCTATCCAGAACAACGCTTGGATGCAGCATAGGGTGGAGGGAAGAATATCGTGGTTGCATGGAACGCAGGGACGGCTGCCATGCAGTGAGAAAAACCTAGTTTTGTGTTTCCTCTAAACGAAATATAGCAAAGTATGCTTGTAAGAGTGGATTTGTGATGCCCATCATGTGAGGCATCCGAATCCACCGTTCCCGTCTCAATCGGAACAAGGAATCAAGGGTATACACGTATACCCTTGTATACGGTATACGGGCCCACGTATACGGTATACTGCCGCGCCCTACACATGCACACACGCGTGCACGCACGCACGCACATACACACACGCACGCACACGCACCCCCACCCGCGCACCCCACTCACACAGGCCTCGACGTCACTGGTCTCGCCTGGAGCGGCGACGGTTCGACGTTGGCAGTCGGAACTGACATGGCGGTGGTGACCTTCCCGGTGGACATGTCGGCACGGCGCCAGTTTGGATGCGGCGCGCTCGCTTGATGCTGCTGATGATGATGATGATGGTGGTGGTGGCGGTGCTGCTGCTGCCGCTGCTGCTGCTGCTGCTGCTGCTCGTGTAGCTGCTGCTGCTGGCGGGATTTGGCGCGCCCGCGTGATGGTGTGGATGGTGTCATGGCACTGATGATGATGATGTGGTGGTGGTGGTGTTACCACCGGTGGTGCTGCTGCCGCTGCTACTGCTGCTGCCGCTGGCGTTGCTGCTGATACTGGCAGTGTTTGCCTGCGGCGCGTGATAGTGGTGCAGGTGGTGGTGGTGGTGCTGCTGCTGCTGCTGCTCGGATGGTGCTGCTTGTCGTGGTGCTGCTTGCTTTGCTGCTGCTGCTGCTGCTGCTGCTGCTGCTGCGTGGGCAGTGGTGGTGCGGCTGCTCCTGCTCCTGTAGTGGCGCCAGCATGCAGGAAAAAACGGCACGACCGAGGCAGTGACACAGCCGGCACTGGGGGCCGGCAATGCGGGCGCGCTTGCATGGTCTGCATCATATGCGGCTGGTGATGGAGGCGCCGATCAGTTGGTGGCACCTCACGTGGCCTCCTGGCTGGCTGTTTGACTCGTGAGGAGGCGTTGACAATAAAGGTGGTCGCGAGCACCGCCAGTTTTGGGCGGCAGCTGAGAGCTCGCATGCTTGGTTTTCAGTTTGCAGTGCGCAACCTCGGGGCGTGGGATTGAAGGAGCTGCCTAACGAGGCTAGCTACCACAAGCTCGCATGCTTGGTGTGTGGTGGTGGGTAGGTGGCGGAGAAGGCAGAGGAGTTCCGGAGGCTGGTGTTTGCGTGGCATTGAGTTTGCCGTCTCAGGATGCCTGTAAATCCTGTGACCGACGTTCCGTCTGCTGCTGCACACGCCCGCACACACGCACACGCTTGTGCATGTGTCCCCTTGATAACCGAAAAGGTAACCAGCCTCGCATATGCAACATGCATGTGCATGTGTCCCCTTGGCATACCGAACAGGAACCAGCCTCGCAGCACTGCGCACGACCAAGATGGGGCCCGTGACCCTCCGCTTGCGACCCCTAGTACCCTCGCACCCCAACGTAGGGCCGGTTGGCATGTGAGGGGGTCGCATCGGGTGCCTGCTGCGGCATATGCATGCATGCTCGGCGCGGGTAGTGCACGGTGTGTGATGTTGAAGGGTGCTGCAGTCAGGGCTACCTGGAGAGGCGTGTACATGCAGGCGTGTAATACGATCGAACATCAAGTTTACTGTTTACAAGCGTGCAAGGGGTACTACGGCGCGCACGTGCTGGAGAGTGGCTGTGGATCCCGTGTCAAGGTGCTCGAGCCACGCCGAGCACGGTCTTGTGCGCCTTTTGAGGTTCCTCTGTATACGACCGTGCTCGGCGCGTATGGCTCAAGCACCTTGATGAGATGGCTGGCTGTTGGTGGTAGGGAACGCCAACTCTGTAAAGTGCGTGGGCGCACCCCAGGTCCCCTACCGCAGCGGCAGCAAACGCTTGTTGAAGTAGGAGAACGTGATAGGAATCAGCGGACGCTGGGGGGAGGCAAGGGGGCAGCAGAGACACGGAGTATTACAATGGGTCGTGGGGCAAGATCGTAGTGCTGCGGGTGGGGTGCAGAGCGAGCCCTCGGGCTGATGCAAGGCTGGGGCACGCGGGCACCAGACTGCAAGGACAACCTCTCTCTTTAACCCGGGGGGAGGCAAGGGGGCAGCAGAGACACGGAGTGACTCGACCACCCGACTCCCGGAACTTAAAGAAAGTCCACACCTGATACAACCCGCAACAACCAGGGTGGGTTGGCCCGGGGGGGCGCTCAACCGACCCTCCAACCAACTAAGGCCATGCACGGCTGCCGTGCCGAATGACTCAGCGCCTGCAGCACTGAATCTTATCAGAACGTCCTCCCGCCGCAACCTGCGCGACGTGGACCCGTCGGCTGCCGTCTTCGACGTCCTCAGTGACCGCGAGGAGGCGCAGCACCGGGCGCCGTGGCCCGCTTTCCTCGCCGCCAAGGCTGCGGGGAAGCGGGCGCAGTTCCACCGCGCACGCCTCGTGGTTGACGGCGAGTGGGTGGCTGCACCTGTTTGCTAAGTTGCATTCCCTCTGGGGGTGTGTTGAAGGGGAGGTGGCGCCACACGCGTGCAGTGGCGGGTGCGGTGTGGTCGCTGAGTAGAGTGCTGCGGCGGGTGTGCTACCAGCCCCGCTTCCAGTGGTTTGGGGGAGGGCTTTTTGGTCCCTTCCTGGTTTTATACTTTGGGCCCGCCCTCTGGCCACAGGAGGGGTTGGGTGTGAAGCCTGCACTGTGGTGCTGCTTGCTTGGTGCCCGCCACTACGTGGTTGGCGCTACCGTGGGCTACTTTTGTAGCTTGACCTTTTTGGTGGGCCTCGTGCCTGCTCTCTTAAGTCCCGCTGGAGCTATGGAACCGAACGTGTGACCGCCGGTAGTGGATTGTGAACTCTCATCATCATCCACAAGGGAGCCACTGTAGGCCACATAACGGCAGCTTGGAGGTTACAGTAGGTCACAGTAGGCTACAGTAGGTTGCACCGTGTGAATACGGTGTGACAGGGCAGTGGCAGCCTGCCCTGAGGGTGGCTGCTGTGAGTTGTTTGAGATGGTAACCCTGAGATAGTAACTCGATCGGTGATCGGGGTGTGCTTGCTTCGTGGTGTCCAACGTACCCAGCAATGTCTTGAACAAGGTGCTTACAACAGATTAAATCCTGGGGGCGACATGCCTTGTGCAAGGTAGCGGCAGCAAAGCAGCCGGCGCCGGTTTGGAATATGCGCGCGCGCTCGCATGGTGTGCATTGTAAGCTGCTGGTCGGTCGGTGTACCGCTACAGTAACAGTAACACGGGGTTTCCAGCTAAGCAGGCTACTCTTCTACTAGAGACACCCGCCGATACTCCAGCACACTGAAGTACTAGGGTACCGCCGGCTCCCGGCCGATAGACTACCGCTCCCGCCGGCTAGACTACCCCAAACAGCGGTCTCTGAGAGACATGTCTGGCAAAGAGCATATAGGAGGGGACCTTCCTCAGGGTCACAGTAGTGGCCTTGTGGCCAGTCAAGCCGGCAGAGCCGACTGGCGCTGACTGGAACGGTCCCCGCCTGGCAGTGCATGGCTGTCCAGCTCTCGTTTGCATGGGGCTCAGCCGGCGCCCCATGCCTCATGCATATATATATACCACTACTAGCACGAGTTTTGTTTTAATTGTGCAAAGAGTGTGGCACCTGACGTAGCTTCTCGCCTCCTGTCGTCCTCCTGGCTGCTCGCTCGCCTTGTGCGGGGACGTGGACACGAAATAGTGGCTGCGAGCCAGTTTGATTGGCAGCTTCGTGGAAGTTCGCATGCTTGATATGTGAGTTTGTCGGTGGTCATGAGTGGAGGATGCCCACCTGCCTGCCTCCTCTTCCCTAGCGTAGAGGAGGAGGAAGAGGCAGGGCTGTTTGACGGCAGTGAGTGCAACCGTCTGTCTCTCCTCCTTTGTTCGCCATGGCCTGCAACCCCTCATCTACGTAGATGTGTGCGCGTGCCCTGATGAAGCACAGCGTAATGAACACAGTGTCTCTGGCAGGTAGTTCACACCCAGGCTGTTGCATGACGCCATAACAGAAAGAGAGAGAGAGAGACATTAAATTCCTTTACGTTGAAGGGCGACTTTCAGTGGGTTTGTTTGCGAGATGTCCCACGATGATGTGAGGTCGATGGGCGGTGGTGATGCGGCAAAGGTGCCTTCCATGGACCCCAAGGACTACGTCTACCCTCCCCAGGTGTACGCGATGCAAATGCAGCAGATGCAGCAGATGCAACAGATGCAGCAGATGCACCAAATGCACCAAATGCAGAGCATGGCGTTCCCCCCATGGGGATCCCCGTGGGCCGCTCCCCCGCCGTTCATGATGGGCATGCCGCCGCCGTGGATGCTCCCGCCGTTTGCACACGGTGAGAGGGGCCCTGATCTTCCGTCAGGGCCCAGAACGTGTTGTCCCGCTAGTCCTGCTAGTCCCGACACTCTATGAGCTCCCCTCGACACTCTATGCGCTCCCCTAGGCGTCCCCTGCGCCTGATCGTAGCCAACATATGCCACCCAACACGTGCAGGCGGGTTCCCTGGGGTCGCGACGATCAATGGCGCGCAGCATCAGCGACCAAAGTCTGTGCCCCTCCCTACCATTGCCACTCCCAAGAACAAGACGAGGAAGCCGCTGAAGCAGGCGTCGGTGGACCTGTTGCCGCTTGACTCTATCATGCGCATGTGGAATGATGAAGAGGTGGGGAGGAAGGGAGGGCAACCCTATGCATGGGACCCACCCACCCATTTGCGTGCGTTTTCCTTGGGCACACCCACCTACCACGCACACGCCTACCTTGCGCACCCACCTGCGGTTGTAAAACTGAGTGCTTGGGTGTCCCCAGGGGAGTGGGCTTGCACTAGTACGGCGCACACACACGCACACAGACACACACACGCACACACACGCACACACACACACACACACACACACCGTGCGCTGCGCTGCCTAACCAAGGCCCACCGCCCCTGCCCCCCCCCCCCCCGGGGACTGGCGGCGCCCTTGACTGACTGCATCCCTCCTCCCACGCACTGCTGCTGACACAGGACCTCGTGCCCAGCGGCGCGACCGAGCCATCGCAGCGCTCCAACGTGTCCAGCAGCTCACACGGGCACCTGCCGACCAGCGCCTCGCAGCAGCAGCAGCAGCAGCTGCCCAGCTCCTCGCAGCTGCTGCCCAGCTCATCGCACTCGCAGCAGCAGCAGCCGCCAACGCTGTCCGACGACGAAGACGAGCACATGCTGCTGGACCTGGTGGACTCCGGCTTTGAAGGTGCACGCGTGTTGGGTGTGCGGCGCTGGTGATGCTGCTGCTGCTGATAATGTTTGCGCGCGTGTGTGATGGGCCGCGCATTCAACTTTGCTCAGCGCATAGCGCCCGATCACAGGTGCCTGGCAAACAACAGGTGCCTGGCAAAACACACGGTATGCACACAAATCGCTTGCTGCCACCGCCTATCCCAAACCCCCTGCCGCCACCGCCCCGCCTTCAGATGCTATGGACGACCTCTTCCCCGGCGCGTACGGCGCGCTGTTCGACCTCGACCTCCTCTCCGAGGATGCGATCGCCCCGCTCCTGGACTCCGGCAGCCCGTCCGCCGCACTCAGCGCTGCCCGCTGGTCAGCCGTCGACCGCGCCGCGCGTGCCCCCCTCTTCGACTCCAACAGCCCCTCCGCACTGAGCGCCGCCCGCGCCGGCGACTGCGAGCGCGCGCGCGTCGCGTTCGCTAAGCCACCGGGTGGGACCGCCGGCCGCGCGTCTGTCGACGCCGCCGGGCTGCGCTCAAAGCTCAAGATGACGCGGTCAAAGAGCGGCGTGACCAAGCGCGCGTCGGCCGACCTCGAGAGCGGTGGCAGCGCCGCGGCGCTCATGCGCTCCGTGCAGTCATTCGCTGCGCTCGACACGCTCATCACTAGGAGTGACGATCTCCCAACGAGAGAGCGGCGGGAGCGAGCACGGGCTCCCTGTGTCGACTCGACTGAGGGCGGCGGCAGCGCTGCGGCGCTCGTGCGCTCCGTGCAGTCATTCGCTGCGCTCGACACGCTCCATCACTAGGAGTGACGATCTCCCAACGAGAGCGGCGGGAGCGAGCACGGGCGCCCTGTGTCGACTCGACTGAGGGCAGCGGGAGCGCCGCGGCGCTTGTGCGCTCGGTGCAGTCATTCGCTGCGCTCGACGCGCTCCATCACTAGGAAGTGATGAACTCCCAACGAGAGAGTGGCGGGAGCGAGCAGGGCGCGCCTTGTGTCGACCTCGACCGAGGGTGGCGGCATCACCGAAGTGGTCTCCCAAGTGGACCCCGAAGGAGGAGACGAAGGAAAAATACGTCCGAGCGAGAGAAGAAACCCGAGCAAGAGACAAACCGAGCGACGATAGAACGGCGCGACGTCTGTCACCGCAACGGCTGCCACCGCAACGGCTCATGGCGCGTGCCGGCATGCATGCGCGGCATTCACTCGCGGCAAGAGAGGTTCGTCTCTGCGCAGCAGCACCTGCTGAGGGCAGAGAGGGGGGCGCTTCCATTCAAGGCGCTGTGCTGTGCTGAGCAAGGGGGGGATTCCCCACGAGCGCAAAAGGATCTGTGCACGGATGGGCGCACCAGATGCACACGCATCAGCAGCCCAGAAAATAACAAAAATAAACGCCCATGTCTACGTGCATGCCCCTATACTGTAGTTGACTACCATCATCGCCGCCGCGACAACCCCATGTCCGGTGCGGTGCACGAGTTTTCCCACGCTTCCACGCGTGGCCTCAAATCTGGACCCCTTGGCCCCTTGGCCATGCACGCCCCCGGGGGCACCCCAACCCCGATACACGTACGTGCTTCTGATCTCTGTCAGGGCATGGCCTTGTCCTGCCCCACCTAACGAGGCACACACAAGAGTGTGAAAACGCTCCCCCCTTTCCCTTGCGCATAGTCCTTTATAGCTGTAGCTTGCCGATGCTTCCGTGCCTAGCTTGCCGATGCTGGTGCTCATTTCCTCGCTACTGACTATACTCACTATCGCGTGTGTGTGCTCTTGGCTCACCACCACCGACGTGTCGCACACGAGGGAGTCTCGGCCCTGCCCCGCAGCCTGGCAGGGCAACTCTTTCGCGCCCCGTGGAAAAAAGGGGCTGTGCGGCAGGGCGTTGTCCTTTCGGGCGCCACTTTTACTTTTTAGTCTTGAACAGGTAAGTTTGCTTCGGTTCCCCACAGCGGGGCCTGGCGGGGCCACTCTTTAGCGCCCCGCGGGGAAAGGGGCTCTGCAGCAGCGCTGCGCCCTTTCGGGCGCCACTTTCTTTTAGCTTTGCGGCTCTGGAGGGAACAGGCAACTCTACTACGGTTCTGAACTCGAATTTCGTCTGGATGCTTCATACACACACATCCGGTGCACGCTCGCGCATGCGCTGGGGGGCGCGGCTCTGGCGGGCACCCCAGCCGCCCCTGCCGTTGGGTGTGTGGTAAGCCCATGGGTTGCGGCCGAGAGCTGCCAGCACGCAGCAGGGGGGCATGCACACCCAAAGAAAAACAAAAAACATATCATGGTGTACATGCACAATGGGTTTAATGATTTCTGTGGATGTCATGTCATTTATGTGGACGCCGCCTCACGCCTGCGAGTGTGTGGCGGGGGGATGGGCTGGCCTGCCCCCAGTTGTAGTCACAACAGAGTTGCCAGTTGGAGGCAGTTGCCAGTTGGAGCCAGTTGGAGCAATGGCTCAATTGCCAGTTGAAGCCTTTTCTATAGAATGAGTTGCTGCAGCCCTTAGTGTTAGCCAGTTGCCAGTCTCTGCATCTGCACATGTCATTTCTCTCCATTCCTGCGGTCAGCACCTTGAGTTCTTGTGCTGTGGAGGCTCCTTCATGCAAACCATGTGACTCACGACTACCAATTGTGACAGCGATCCGAGAAAGAGAGCAGAGACAAGGGAACAGAGAGCCCGGCAGAGACTGAGCGAGCGATCAAGGACAGAGAAAAGAGTCAAGGCCAATACAACGGAGGTCAGAGAAGGATATTTGCCCGTCAATTCAAAACAGAGACTAGAGATCTCTTTAGAGAGAGGGTGGGAAGGGGAGAGCGAGAGACCAGAGAGAGCGAGAGACCAGAGAGAGTGAGAGACCAGAGAGAGAGCGACAAGAGAGAGAGAGAGACCAGAGAAAGAGAGAGATCCCCACCACACAACTCACACCAGGGAGAGACACGTTGTGCTTACACACCTGGCTGACGGCCCAGGGAAACCTGCCGATCGAAAAAACCTATTCTACTAGTACTTTCGCGCGCCGTTCAAAGTGCGCCTGCGCACACACGCGCATGGGCATGTGTGCAGCTGTGCCGTCACTGCCCAGGCTACCGACCCCAAACCCCGTTGCTGCTTGAGCACGCGCGCGGCTTGCAGCTGCAGTGGCAGCCCAAGCGACTACTACGAGACCGCACGCATGCCGCGACATCTTGTCTTGTGTTGTGTGTGTGCGTGGGAGGGTGCCTTTGGGGAGGGGGGCTGCCGTGGCATCCCCCCCCCGCCCCAGTGCAGCCCCCATCGCATGGGTGGCCTGCCCCCATTTGTTGTTGTTCTCTGACTCACACCGTGTGCGTGATGGTGACCGCGTGCGGCCCGTCATCACACACACGTCCCCCTTCCCCCCCGCGCCCGCAGAAAACCGTCTCGCCCTTCCCCTCTCCCTTCCCCACACGCCACGCCTAGTCACCACCCCGTCATCGCCTCGTGCTATGTGCTCCGCCAGGCCTGTGCCCGCCAGGCCTGTGCCACCAGGCCACCAGGCCTGCATGGTTTCTAGCTGCTGGCTGCCCGAAAGCTGACAACCAGCTGGCAGCTGCCGACAGCTGCCCGCCAGCTGCCTGCCGGCTGCCCGCCAGCTGCCCGTCGGCTGCCCGCCAGCTGCCCGTCGGCTGCCCGCCAGCTGCCCGTCGGCTGCCCGCCAGCTATCCGTCGGCTGCCCGCCAGCGTCGGCTGCTCGCCAGCTGCCCGCCAGCTGCCTGGCAGCTGCCGCCAGCTGCCTGCCGGCTGCCCCCCAGCTGCCTGCCAGCTGCCCGCCGGCTACCCGCCAGCCAGCTGCGCGAATGTCGCCAGCCAGCTTCGCCTGCATCACACTGCCGCTGGCTGCCGGCCCCGCGTCAAAACGCCCCCATGCTGACAGGTGCGACTGGGATTCGCCGCAGCTACTGGCAGGTGCTTGGGGCTGCTCACCGGCTGCTCACCGGCTGCTCGCCGGCTGCCTGCCACCCTTCCATGCTGCCAGACTCGCGGCATCAGAATGAGCAGCAGCAGCAGCGAGGCAGCAGCAGCAGCAGCGCAGCAGCAGCAGCATAAAGATCAGCGGGCGCTCACGCCTCCATCTCGTCGCCCTCTTCCTCTGCCTCCCCCATATCGTTGCCCATACCGCAGACCCCGCATAACCAGAATGAGCAGCAGGAGCACCAAAAGCACCACGAGCAGGAGAACCAGAAGCCCCAGGAGCAGGAGCACAGAAGCACCAGGAGCAGCAGCAGCAGCAGATGCGTGGCGTCATACGCATGAGGGCATACGGCCCTCATGCCTCCATCTTGTCCCCCTCCTCCTCTGCCTCCCCCATGTCGTCTCCCTCGTCGTCTTCCTCGTCCTCCTCATCCATGTCGTCGGCACCGTCTGTGTGTGGTCGTGTGTGTGTGTGTGTGACTGTGCGTCCTCCTCATCCATTTCGTCGGCAGCGTATGCAGAGTGTGTGTGCGTGCGTCGTCGTCCTCCTCATCCATGTCGTCGGCACCGTCTGTGTGCGTGTGCGTGCATGCATGCGTGTGTCAGGTCGATTGCACACCCCGTCAGACTGGTGTGTGTGTGCGTGTGTGTGTTCTCATCGATATCGTCGGCACCGTCTATGTAGCACTTGCCGCCCATATGCGCAGCTCGGGGTGCGCGGCGTAGCTGCGCACCATGCTGGGCCGTCCTGCTCACGCGTTGCATCGTTTCTACAGCTAGTTGTCTACCATGTTAAGTTCATAAGCTCTTCGCCAGGGGCTCCCGCCCTGGCGCCGCTCGATGGCGGACAACCGGGACAGCTGCGCTTGGTACTGGGCGGCTGAAAATCTGGAAATTTACCCTGAGCGGCTGTGACGCACAGCGCTACTGATGAACTGGTCCTGATGGGGCGAGGCTATGTGGCAGATGGGGCAGCGGTACGATGGAGAGCACGATGCACGATGGCGAGAATTGCGGCGAGCATGCACCCCCTCTCACAACGATCGGAACTCAAGCAGATTGCGGCTCTTAATGGTTTACTGTGCCTGGATGGAAGAGAGAGACGGATGGCGAGAAATTGAGAAACATGGGAAGCGAGGCACATGCGGCTAGGCTTTGTGAGGAGGTTGCGGCGCAGGGGTTCCCTGCCCCAAGGCGCAGATTATTAGATGGCGACGCGATCGATGCACCAGCCGTGCGGCATGGGGCGAGGCGAGGCCCCACCAGCGGGCGGGCACCATAATGGAGATGGCGGCTAAGAACGGGGAATGCGGCTACCGGGGATGAGGCTACGGGTTATGCATGCCAGGGGACGGTGGACCAGGCTAATACGTCACGGCGCATGGGTAAAGAACGGGGAATGAGGCTACGGGAGCTGGCGGGCGCGGCGCGCGCATGGCGCGCGCGGCGCATGGGGGTTGCATGGCGGCGCTCTGCGCGTGCATGCATGGAGGAGATTGCTGGCGGGCATGGAGGAGATTGCTCGCGGGCGTGGAGGAGATTGCAGGTGGCAGCATGGAAGCGGATGGCGAGAAATTGAGAAACATGGGAAGCGAGGCACATGCGGCTAGGCTTTGTGAGGAGGTTGTGGCGCAGGGGTTCCCTGCCCCAAGGCGCAGATTATAGATGGCGCAGCAATCAATACACTAGCCGTGCGGCATGGGGCGAGGCGAGGCCCCACCAGCGGGCGGGCACCATAATGGAGATGGCGGTTAAGAACGGGGAATGAGGCTACAGGGAGAGGATACGGGTTACAGATGCCAAAGGGGACGGCGGAACAAGGATCAGCCATAGGTGTCACGGGGAATGGCTAAAGAACGGGAATGAGGCGGGTGGTACGGGTGCTGGCGCGCATGGAGCGCGGCGCGGCGCATGGAGATCGCATGGCGGCGCCCATGCATGGACGAGATTGCTGGCGGGCATACAGGAGATTGCTGGCGGGCATGGAGGAGATTGCTGGCGGGCATACAGGAGATTGCTGGCGGGCGTGGAGGAGATTGCTGGCGGGCATGGAGGAGATTGCTGGAGCCAATGGCGGCGGCGGGACTAGTAGTAGAACACAGGCGCACACCAACAATGCGTTGCTGTCACTACCTGGGTGGTATAGGGTGGATCTGGGGGCCCAGTGTCCTGTCTAGGTCCAGTGCGTGCGCGCGTGTGGGGGTTTACCCTCACCCCTACCAGGTAGCCAGCCAGTTTCCCACTGAAACTGAGTTTAAGGTGTCGGGCGCTAGCGCCGACACCGGTCTTATACATCATTACTGGTGTCACACAGACTGTAAGATCCATCATCAGGGGTGCCCAAGGTCAAAATCCATCCGCCCCAAGTGGCCCCAAACCCAGATGGATCGATGCGGGGTGTGTTAAAAGGGTCCTGGGCGCGAGGGAGGGGTCGGGAAACGCCGCGAGGGGGGCGCGGGGCGGGGGGCGAGTGTGGCAGTGCGTCTGTCCAAACTTTGGCCCAGCGACGCGCTATGCGCAGATGACTGAGCGTCACACGCGGGAAACAAGTGTTACATAAACCCAGGAACAGTACTGGGTGGGCGGCGCGGTCGACGGGGGCGCTGCGGGGCGTCGGGGCCACGCCAAGGCCGGAAAATGGTGAAAAGAGGGCGTTTTCGGCATTGCAAAGCTGCGGAAACGCGCCACAGGCTCCCGCATCACGGAAAACCGAGCATGTAGACCAAGTATATATCAATGAACATATTTGGGGCGTGCGAGGCTCCTGCCTTGGCCGCTGGGATGGCATGGCTGGCTCCCTGTGTTTTGGTGGAAATCTGCAAGAGCTATGCATGGCTGTGCACAGCTTGCCTGACATGCAAAACTCGTATGCTTGCTTGGTAGATGCACTGGAACCATGGGCCAGCGCCTGGGTGGCCCCGGGCACAGGCAGCAAGCACGTGCGCGGGTGCATGGCGCATGGCTGCATGGCGCATGGGGAAACATGGCCGGACGCTAAAAGACGATAAACGCCGTCGGGCATGCTGGTGTATGCGTGCATGGGACATCCATGGCCAAAGCCGGTGCTCTGCACACGAACGCACACTGGCCCATTTTGCCTGTCCCGTGCACCAGGTCTCAGCTGCATGCAACAGCCCATGCCCACGCCAGGTGATCAGCTCCGGCGTCCACACGCGGCGCACATGCCTGATATAAGCTCTATATCCACGCCGCATGGACGGTGGGGCGCGTGGGGCGGCGCGGCTGGTCGCTCTGGCCGTAACTCGCTGAGTGTCAAATACGCCCCTACAGGCCGGTAATCCCTGTCCGCGCCCGAACTGAGGGCATGGACGCGCGTGCATAGACCTTAAAACGAAGTGTTCAAGAGTACAGTCGCAACGGAGGTGAGTGCACGCCGCAAGGCTGGTTTCCATATTTTTGATGCCCCTTGCCGCATTTTGGGCAACTGCTCTTCGCAAGGCCTCCCCACACCGCCGAACCCAATTTCTCCGCGCACATGCCACGCCAGGACCCCAAACCAGGGGCGCTGTTCCTGTATAACCTAGGCCTACAACATTGCTACGGGGACCAGCAGAAGCCGTGCTACTTTTTTTGACCTTGGGCAACCCTACTATGTGTGAGTGTGTGTGTGTACGTGGTGGATTTTATTTGGGCTGTTTCGTGGCCGTTTTGGGCGGTTGTCTTGGGCTCCTTCTCAGGCAGTTTTGTGGCTGTTATCACAAGCACCTGCTGGTGTGCCCTCGCGGCTCACGCCCCACATCGCCCCCCTCCAGCCATGCCGGCGGCCGCTGCCGGGGCTAGTCTGGTCGCAGTCCCTAGTTCAGAATTTGAGCAATCCCTCCCTCGTTAAAAAACACAATGACACTGTTTGCTGTGTGCGACTGCACGCATCTGCTGATGTGCCCGCGCGGCTCCCGCCCCACATCGCCCCCCCCCCCCCCCGCGGCAGCCATTCCGGCGGCAGCCGCCTAGTTTCTAGTCCCTACTAGGACGAGTTTTTGTGCAGTTTTGTGGCTGTTTCGTAGCCGTTTTGGGCGGCTTGCGTTTTTTTTCCGTGGCTGTTATCACTTACACCTGCTGATGTGCCCGCGCGGCTCCCGCCTCACATCGCCCCCTCCCCCCGCGGCAGCCATGCCGGCGGCCGCCGCCTAGTTTCTAGTCCCTAGGATGAGGTTTCTTGGCTGGTTTGTGGCTGTTCCGTAGCTGTTTTGGGCGGCTTTCGTGGGCTCTTTTGGGGCTTCGTCGTGGCTGTTATCACCAGTGATTTCCTGTCCATGATTTTTAGTTAATTTCCTGGAGCCATTTGACTGAAAATCCGGCTCCATGGCTCCCAAACCCGGCTCCAAACACCGCAAATGATAACACTGGTTGTCACGCACCTGCTGATGTGCCTGCGCGGCTGCCGCCCCACACCGCCCCCCCGGCGGCAGCCATTCCGGCGGCCGCCGCCGGAGCGTCCCCCAGGTTGAGCTTCTTGCGCTTGACGAGCCGCGACAGGTTGGTCTTCTGGTGGTACTCGTTGCGGAAGCGCGCCTGAGAGAGAGAGATGGGGAGAGTTGAGTTGGAGAGGGAGAGGGTGGAGAGGGAGCAAGAGAGGGAGAGGGCAAAGAGAGGGAGGGAGCGAGGAAGCAAGAGGCAGGTTGGTCTTTTGGTGGTACTCGTTGCGGAAGCGCGCCTGTGAGATAAGAGCATGCGCGCGTGTTGGTTGGCTGCTGTTAGGTGCAGTCGGCTCTTGTTGGTGGGTAGCCTGACGAGCTGCGACAGGTTGGTCTTTTGGTGGTACTCATTGCGTAAGCGCGCCTGCGGGTTGTTTTTGTTAGTAGGTTGTTTGTTGCTTATTGATTGTTGTTGTGGTTGTTGGGTGTAGCCTGCTGCTGTTGGTGGGTAGCCTGACGAGGCGCAGCAGGTTGGTCTTTTGGTGGTACTCGTCGCGGAAGCGCGCCTGTGAGAGAGAGGTAGGGAGAGGGATGCGTTAGCGAAGGAGAGGGTGGAGAGGGAGCAAGAGAGCAAGAGGGCAAAGAGAGGGAGGGAGCGAGGAAGCAAGAGGCAGGTTGGTCTTTTGGTGATACTCGTTGCGGATGGCGCGCCTTGATGGAGAAAGATAGCGTGAGAGAGAGATGAGTAAGAGACGGAGAGGGAGGGAAAGGAGCAATAGAAGGAGAAGGAGAGAGAGAGAGAGAAAGAGGGAGATGAAGAGGAGGAGAGAACGGGAGAGGGGGAAGGGTGTACGCGTCCAGATTTCACCCGTGAGGACGCAACCACCACCCCTGACGCCTCGTCCTCACTCACACGGGCGCAAGCACACATACGCGAACATTAGCAAATTGTGTAAAACCGACCACACACCTGGCGCAGCGTCCGCACGTCGTTCGGCAGGTTGGTGTCGGGGTCGGCGACGACAGCTGCACGGACCTGCTCGTGTGCGTGTGTGTGTGTGTGTGTGTGTGTCATCGAAGACAGCTGCGCGGACCTGTGTATGTATGTGTGTGTGTTTGTGTGTCCTTGACGACTGCTGCGCGGACCTGCTCGTGTGTGTAAGTGTGCGTGCACTCGTGTGTGTGTGTGTGTGTGTGTGTGTGCGTGTGTGTGTGTCGGGGTCGGCGACGACCGCTGCACGGACCTGCGTGTCAGCAGCACCGGAGCGTGTCAGCACAGCAGAGATGATCAGCACCAGCTTAGCAGCAGCTCAGCAGCAGGCTCAGCACCAGGCTCAGCACCAGGCTCAGCGCCACATCAGCACCAGCTCAGCACCAGATCAGCACACCATCACCACAAGGGCAGCACCAGATCGTAAAGCAGCCTAACTGGTTGCCGGCCCGTCGTGCGACTCTCTCCCTCACATGCACACGCGCACACCAGTGTTCCCTTTGGCCACCCCGCAACCCGACAGAGTGCACTTTCGGGTTGAGATTGGCCTCTCACACTCTTGCCCCCCTCTCTCTCCCTCTCTCACCTGGCTTAGTCGCGCGAGCAGCTTGGCTGCTATTGCGGGGCTGTCCCCTGAAATGATCTCTCTCTGCCCTCTCTCTCTCTGTGTGTGTTAGCCCTCTGACTTCGGTATCTCTCTCCTTCCCTTTCTGTGTGTGCCCGTTTTTTCGTTCCCTCCCACCTGGCTTAGTCGCACGAACAGCTTGGCTGCGATTGCGGGGTTGTCTTCCCCCACAGTCTCTCTTTCCCTTCCACCCTTCCTACCCCTACCGCTTGCCCTCTCTCTCTCTCCCTCTCCACCTCTCCCCCCCTCCCTCCCTTTCTCCCACCTGGCTCAGTCGCGCGAGCAGCTTGGCTGCCATTGCTGGGTTGTCTTCCGCCTCAGTCTGAACCACCTGCAATTCATACACCGCAGGCAGGCAGGTGTGTGTGTGGTGGTGAGTAAGCATAGGTGGAGGAAAATGTGGATGGGTGGTGGGGTGAGCAGCTTGGCTGTCATTGCTGGGTTGTCTTCCGCCTCAGTCTGAACCACCTGCCATTCGTATACCGTAGGCAGGTGTGTTTGTCATGATGAGCAGCATAAGCGGTCGCACCCAAGCGGTCACACCCAAGCGGTCACACCCATGCGGTCACGCCCAAGCGGTCACACCCATGCGGTCACGCCCAAGCGGTCACAGACCCAGTGGTCACACCCAAGCGTGAAGCGGTCACACCAAGTGGTCACACCAAAGCGGGAATCGGTCACACCTGCATGAGGCTGTCGATACTGGCCAGCTTGCGGTACGGCCAGCGCATCACGCCGTAGCGTCGGCAGTACAGCTTCATCGTGGTCATGCCGATTCGGAGCGCAGCTGCAGCCTTGTCAATGGGCAGGTGGTACACCTGTGCATGGGAGGGAAATAGGCAATAAGAGGGAGTGAGTGAGTGAGACAGATGATACCACGGCACACCCTGAGACGCATGGCGCGACCAGTTGAACTAGAGCTAGTGGGATGGACACAGTCAATGTGTATCCACTGAGTGGACTAGTGCGGGTGATAGTATCTGCCTGCCTCAGGGATTGAGTGCGCAAGCACAAGTCTAATACGCCATTAAAGGCGTCCAACAAGACTGTCGGGGCTCGATTAACGGAGGCGCGTTCTCGTCGCCGGGCCCTGGACCCAGCAATGCGGCGCTGCTGGTGACTAGGATCTCCGTGCCGCTGACGAGCGGGATAAAATACGACTGGCCTGGCTCCTGCTAGACTGTCCCTCGGTGGAAACTATAGGAGCGGCTTGCCCGGCGCTGTCATGGCTTGGCGAGTAGCCGCGGCGCTGCCGCGACCCGTGCTGGGAGACGGCCCTTATCCTCCTCCCATGCAGGACGCCATGCGGCACTGATCTCGACAAGTTGATCGACGAGCGGAGGAGCTGACGCCCGTCAATGCATGCTGGACATCGGTCAAGATGGCTGCTCGTGGGGGCGAGCTACCATCAGGGCTTCAGCGGTGGTGACCACCGAGGCAACAACAGAGTTTATCCGCTTCACCATCGCAGCGTTTGTCACCGCGCTCACCCTCGGGGCACTCGTCTGCCGGTGACTGGCGTCGGCATTGGTCTTCAGGCAGCCTGCCATGACGACTCTGTTTGCCCAGGCCCCCCTGGAGGGTGGGACCTGGCCATGCATGACGCATGGGGCGCAGGCAGAGCCCCATGCATGGAGTTGGACAACCATGCACCATGCCAGGCGGGGACTTTTCTGCTCCAGCGCCGCCAGTCGGCACAGCCGGCGTGGTTGGCCTCAAAGGCCAGGAGGAGGACGGTCCTTTCCTATACGCTCCTTGCCAGACATGTCCCTCAGGGACTTGTTTGTGTCTAAACTAGCCGGCGGGAGCGGTAGTCTAGACGGCAGGTAACCGGCTGGTGGCTATCGTCCTTCACAGGGCGGTGGCACTAGGACTAGTGTTGTCTTAGCTGGAATGCCATGTAACTGTAACTGTAACTGTAACAAGACTGTAAAATCGACCACCCTCGTCGTCGCCATCAGCAGCAACCCCTCCATCACTCTGATGATCACTCTATGGTCACTCTGCTGGCCACTCTGATGGTCACTCTGCTGGCCATCTGATAGTCACTCTTGCGCCACACACACGTGCTCCATCACCTCCTTGGTCACCATTATCGCCGCGTCGCGCCCGTGCTCCTCAGTGCGCGCATCCATGCAACCATGACCCACTCTGATGGCCACTCTGATGGTCACTCTGATGGCCACTCTGACGGTAACTCTGATGGTCACTCGGATTGCATCTCCCAAACCCGATCCTGCTCCAAAACTTCCTTGGTCATTCCATCCGCGGTCCTCAGTGTGTGCGCCGCGCGCAACCCGCCAGCAACCAGCAATCACCGACCCGCCCTGATGCTCACTCTGATGGGCACTCTGATGCCACTGTGATGGTCACTCTTACGTTTACGTCAAACCCACCTGCTCCATCGCCTCCTTGGTCACTTTCATCTGCGCGTCGCACCCACACTCCTCAGTGTGCGCATCCAACCAACCAGCGACCCACTCTGATGGCCACTCTGATGGCCACTCTGATGGTCACTGTGATGGTCACTATTTGTTTTAAGCCACTCTGATGGTCACTCTTACGTGACACGCACCTGCTCCATCGCCTCCTTGGTCACTTTCATCTGCGCGTCGCGCCCAGCGTCATCCGCGTCGTCATTGTGGTGGTGGTCGCGCGCGCCACCGCCGCCCCCGCGCGCGTCGTGGTCGCGCGCGCTGCCCCCGCGCGCCCCGCGCGCGTCGTGGTGGCTGCCCCCGTGGTGGTCGCGCCCGCCGCGCGCGGCCCGGCCTGCGCCTGCGAAATCAGTGTGTGTGTGTGTGTGTGTGCGTGTGTGTGTGTATCGGAACACAATAGCAGCGATCATTGAAATGCACACTGTCCTGTGACAGAAACAAGTACGCACCTGCGCCGTGCGAGCCGGCGTGCGCGCCCCCAAACAGCGGCCCGCCGCCGCCGCCGCCGTCGCTGCCCTCGTCGTCTGTGTCGCCCAGCACGTCGCGCACGCCGTGCGCGGCGGCTGACTGCGCGGCTGCGCGCGAGGGGCGGCCGACTGCGGTGGCGGCGCGCGCGCTCGCCACGGACGCCACGTACACACCGCCTGGAAGCACAGGAACGTGTGTGTGGGGGGGGGGGGGGGGCGGTGGTTAGGAGAGGGTTTCGCTGTGTTCATTGGTGTAGCCGACTGCGCGGCCGCGCGCGAGGGGCAGCCGGCCGCAGTGGCGGCGCGCGCGCTTGTCATGGGCGCCACGTACGCGCCGCCTGCACAAGTGGCCGAGTGGGAGAGTGTGCGGGCGAAGCAGCACGCGATGAGCGGTGGGGCCGTTGCGTCGTTCTGCTCTGGGTGGGTGGGTGGCTGTGCTTCTAGGGGGGGGGGGGCGGACGCACACACATATGTGAAAACACACACACACACATATACACACACATACGCACACACACACACACACCTGCTGCCTCAGCCACCAGTGCACTCGCGTCACCATCAGCTCCAGCCGTCCACATGCATGCACACACACACACACACACACACCTGCCGCCTCCGCGACCAGCGCACTCGCATCCCCGTCAGCTCCAGCCGTCCCCATGCGCCGCCCGCCCGGTTGCAGCGGGTGCGCAGGGGGGGCGTACGAGACGTGGCCCCAGCCCACACCCCCGAGGCGAGCCTTGGCGGCGGCAGAGGCGACGGCAGCTGCCGCAGCCGTGCGTGCCTGCGTGTGTGTGTGTGTGTGTGTGTGCGTGTGTGTGTGTGTGTCGGAAGGGAGGGGGCGCGTACAAGACGGTGCCCCAGCTCACACCACCGAGGTGGGCGCGACTCGCGCTGCCGCCACCGTAGCCGTACGCGCCGCCGCCATCGCCATACTGCGCCCCCCCCCCCCCCCCCCCCCCCCACAAACACACGACACACAGACGCACACTCACATACGAAGTCGTTTGCGCCATCCCCCATCCGCCGCTCGGTCCCGCCGCCGCGCCGCCGCCACCGTAGCCGTACGCGCCGCCGCCATACTGCGCCCCCCCCCCCCCCCCCGTTCCACAAACAAACGATACACACCAAACACTCACATACGAAGTCGTCTGCGACATCCCCAGCCGCCGCTTGGACCCGCCGCGCTGCCGCCGACAAAGCCATACGCGCCACCGCCACCGCCAAATTGCCCCCCACCCACCCACCCACACGCGACTCTCGCACACACACACACACGCACACACACACACAAACACACCACACACTCACATACAAAGTCGTCTGTGCCATCCCCCCCCCGCCGCTCGGCCCCGCCACCGAGCCGCCGCCGCCACCGCCAAACTGCGCGCGCGCGGCGGCCGCGTGGCCACCGGCGGCCAGCCCCCTGCCCGTCGGCCAGATGCCCCCACCCTTTTCGGCGGAGGGTGGGGAGTGGAGAGCGGAGACGGAGTGGCGCGTGTTCTTGGAGTCGTTGGACTGGCGCGCTGCGGCCGCGGCCTTGGCTGCCTGGCGTGCTGCCTGCGGTGTGTGTGTGTGTGTGTGTGTGTGCGTGTAAGCGGAGGGTGGGGAGTGGAGCGCAGAGAGACGCGTGGCGTGTGTTCTTGGAGTTGTGCGACTGGCGCACTGCGGCCGCGGCCTTGGCTGCCTGGCGTGCTGCCTGCGGTGTGTGTGTGTGTGTGTGTGTGTGTGTGTGTGTGTGTGTGTGCGTGTTGGCGGAGGGTGGGCCGTGGAGCGCAGAGAGACGAGTGGCGTGTGATCTTGGAGATTTGCGACTGGCGCGCTGCGGCCGAAGCCTTGGCTGCCTGGCGTGCTGCCTGCGGTGTGCGTGTGTGTGTGTGTGTGTGCGCGCGTGTTGGCGGAGGTTGGGGAGTGGAGCGAAGAGAGACGAGTGGCGTGTGTTCTTGGCGTTGGGCGACTGGCGCACTGCGGCCGCGGCCTTGGCTGCCTGGCGTGCTGCCTGCGGTGTGTGTGTGTGTGTGTGTGTGCGTGTTGGCGGAGGGTGGGGAGTGGAGCGCGGAGAGACGAGTGGCGTGTGTGCCAGAGTTGTGCGACTGGCGCACTGCGGCCGCGGCCTTGGCTGCCTGGCGTGCTGCCTGCGGTGTGCGTGTGTGTGTGTGTGTGTGTGCGTGTTGGCGGAGGGTGGGGAGTGGAGCGCAGAGAGACGCGTGGCGTGTGTTTTTGGAGTTGTTGCGACTGGCGCACTGCGGCCGCGGCCTTGGCTGCCTGTTGTGCTGCCTGCGGTGTACGTGTGTGTGTGTGTGTGTGTGTGTGTGTGTGCGTGTTGGCGGAGGGCGGGGAGTGGAGCGCAGATGGACCCGTGGCGTGTGTTCTTGGAGTTGTGTGACTGGCGCGCTGCGGCCGCGGCCTTGGCTGCCTGGCGTGCTGCCTGCGGTGTGCGTGTGTGTGTGTGTGTGTGTGTGTGTGCGTGTTGGCGGAGGGTGGGGAGTGCAGCGCAGAGAGACGAGTGGCGGGTGTGCTCGGAGTTGTGTGACTGGCGCACTGCGGCCGCGACCTTGGCTGCCTGGCGTGCTGCCTGCGGTGTGCGTGTGTGTGTGTGTGTGTGTGTGTGTGTGTGCGTGTAAGCGGAGGGTGGGGAGTGGAGCGCAGATGGACCCGTGGCGTGTGTTCTTGGAGTTGTGCGACTGGCGTGCTGCGGCCGCGGCCTTGGCTGCCTGGCGTGCTGCCTGCGGTGTGCGTGTGTGTGTGTGTGCGTGTTGGCGGAGGGTGAACAGTGGAGCAAAGAGAGACGAGTGGCGTGTGTGCTTGGAGTCGTTGGACTGGCACGCTGCGGCCGCGGCCTTTGCTGCCTGGCGTGCTGCCTGCGGTGTGCGTGTGTGTGTGTGTGTGCTTGTTGGCGGAGGGTGGGGAGTGGAGCGCAGAGAGACGAGTGGCGTGTGTGCTCGGAGTTGTGCGACTGGCGCACTGCGGCCGCGGCCTTGGCTGCCTGGCGTGCTGCCTGCGGTGTGCGTGTGTGTGTGTGTGTGTGTGCGTGTTGGCGGAGGGTGAGGAGTGGAGCGCAGAGAGACGAGTGGCGTGTGTTCTTGGAGTTGTGCGACTGGCGCACTGCGGCCGCGGCCTTGGCTGCCAGGCGTGCTGCCTGCGGTGTGCGTGTGTGTGTGTGTGTGTGCGAGTTGGCGGAGGGTGAGGAGTGGAGCGCAGAGAGACGTGTGGCGTGTGTTCTTGGAGTTGTGCGACTGGCGCACTGCGGCCGCGGCGTTGGCTGCCTGGCGTGCTGCCTGCGGTGTGCGTGTGTGTGTGTGTGTGTGTGTGTGTGTGTGTGTGCGTGTTGGCGGAGGGTGAGGAGTGGAGCGCAGAGAGACGAGTGGCGTGTGTTCTTGGAGTTGTGCGACTGGCGCACTGCGCCCGCGGCCTTGGCTGCCAGGCGTGCTGCCTGCGGTGTGCGTGTGTGTGTGTGTGTGTGTGTGTGTG
>VFSX01000154.1:132500-175000 GCA_016618255.1 Chlamydomonas sp. UWO 241 | reverse complement strand
ACACCTGGCCCGCATGGCTGCGGCTGCTGCTGACGCAGCTTCAACACCTTTGGCAGCGAATGCACACACACACACACACACACGCACGCACACACACACCTGACACGCATGGATGCAGCTACTGCTGCTGACACAGTTGCAACACCCTTGGCAGCGAATGCGCGCACACACACACACACACACACACACACACACACACACACACACACACACACACACACACACGCACACACCTGGCCCGCATGGCTGCAGCTGCTGCTGCTGACGCAGCTGCTGCACCCTTTGCAGCGAGGCGTCGAGAGCGCCCAGGGAGCGGCTGCACATACGTCTCATCTGCCTCGGCCTCCTGTGTGTGTGTGTGTGTGTGTGAGCGTGTGTGTGTGTGTGTGTGTGTGTGTGTGTGTGTGAGTGTGTGTCCATCAGCGCCCGGGGAGCGGCTGCACATACGTCTCATCTACCTCGGCATCCTGTGTGTGTGTGTGTGTGTGTGTGTGTGCGTGTGTGAGCGTGTTTGTGTGTGTGTGTGTGTGTGTGTGTGTCCATCAGCGCGCGGGAGCGACTGCACATACGTCTCATCTGCCTCGGCCTCCAGTGCGTGCGTGCGTGTGTGTGTGTATGTGTGTCCATCAGCTCCCAGGGAGCGGCTGGATCCATTCGACTGAAAATCTGGCCCCATTGCGTGCCAAATCCGGCTCCAATTGTCGAAGAGTAAACCCATTGGCTAGGGAGTGGGCGTGGGGTGCAAGCGGGCGTGGGCGAGGGGCACGGCCCATGGCCATCATTCGACGCAAGTGTCTAATTCGAGTGCTCTCAGGCGAACACGCACCTGCGCAGCTGCCGCGAGCGCCAGCATCGCCTCCCCAGCTTCGTCGTCGCTACTCCCGCTGTCGTCGGCCCACGCGCCGCCGCCTGGGGTGGGGGGATGGAGAGGATGGTGAGAGGTTGTGGCTGGGGTCAACTGTGCCAGCTGTGTCTTGCTGTGCCTGCCTGTGCCTGGTCCTGTTGTTCCTGCTGTTCCTGCTGTTCCGCCTGTGCCTACCTGTGCCCGCCTGTGCCTGCTGTGTCATGCAATTGCAAACAAGCTGCCACCTGCCAATCGCTTGCACGCAGCCAGTCGCGCAGCAGCAGCAGCGGGGGCGGCAGCAGCAGAAGGGGCAACGGCAGCAGCAGCAGCAGCGGGGGCAGCAGCAGCAGCAGCAGCGGGGGCAGCAGCTGCAGCAGGGGCAGCAGGGGCAGCAGCAGCAGCAGCGGCGGCAAGGCAGCAGCATGTCCAACCGCGCGCGTGCGCAAAAGCATCCAGCCAGTCGCGCCAGCAGTTCTATGCCCATCCGTATCCTCACCTCCCCCCATCATCGGCAGCGCCGGCAGCACCGCCATGTGGTGCCCGTGGTGCCCATGGTGCCCGTCAGCAGTTCTGTGCCCATCCGTATCCTCACCTCCGCCCATCATCGGCGCCAGCGCCGGCAGCATATCCATATCCGGCATGTGTATGACCATCCGGCAGCGCCGGCAGCATCTGTATTCAACAGTTCTATGACCATCCGCAAGTTCTATGACCATCCGCACCCGCACCTCCGCCCATCATCGGCAGCGCCGGCAGCATCGCCATGTGGTGCCCGTTGTGCCCATGGTCGTCGTCGTGGCCGTCATGGCTGTCGTCCTGTCCGCCCAGAACGTCCTCCGCTGCGGCGGCAGCCGCGGCGAGCGCGTCCAGAGGGTCGACGTCGGCCCCGGCGTTGCTGCCGCTGGCCCTGTGTGTGTGTGTGTGTGTGTGTGTGTGTGCGGCTCCGGCGTTGCTGCCGCTGGCCCTGCACCACGGAAAGGTGGATGAGTGGTGGAAAGACGGTCTGTAGCCGGGCAGGCAGCAGTCAGGCAGCAGGAAGGTAGCAGTCAGGCAGCAGGCAGGCAGACAGACAGCAGGCAGGCAAGACAGCA
Organism: Chlamydomonas sp. UWO 241; assembly: GCA_016618255.1. Lineage (NCBI taxonomy): Eukaryota > Viridiplantae > Chlorophyta > Chlorophyceae > Chlamydomonadales > Chlamydomonadaceae > Chlamydomonas > Chlamydomonas priscui. The sequence goes on along the minus strand of VFSX01000154.1, from coordinate 173,065 downwards.
GACAGCAGGCAGGCGGACAGGAAGAGAGCATGCAGGCATGCAGGCAGGCTTGAAGCAGGCAGGCAGACACCATGCAGGCAGGCAGGTAGGCAGGCAGGCAGGCATACAGCAGGCAGGCAGGCAGAGGCCAGGCATGCAGGCAGGCAGGCAGGCGGAGATTTGGCAAGCATCTGTGGGGCGCCATGGCCAAGACACTAAATCTGGTTCAACAAAACGAAAGCCAAGAGCAATGCAGGCACCCACCTGCGCCGTCCCGCGTGCGCGAGCGCGCCCAGGTCACCGCCGGCGCCATCAGAGTCGCTGTGGAGGGTGCCATGGCTAAGACACCAAAACTGGTACACCAAAGCAAAAACCAAGCTCAATGCAGGAACACACACCTGCGCCGCCCCGCGTGCGCCAGCGCGCCCAGGTCGCTGTTGTGTCGTCATCAGAGCCCTAGTTCAGGGTTGCAGAGATCATAACAAAGCGAGAGGCGAGTGCTCTGCACATATGGAGGGGTCGATTCGTGGCGTGGTTACGGAACCCACCTGCGCCGCCCCGCGTGCGCCGCCCCGCGCCCAGGCCGCCGCCGGCGCTATCAGAGTCTCTGTAGGGCGCCATGGCTAAGGCACTTACACAGGCCAAACAAAACAAAACCCAAGATCAATGCAGGCAGCCCACCTGCGCCGCCCTGCGTGCGCGAGCGCACGCCCAGGCCGCCGCCGGCGCCATCAGAGTCGATGTTGAGGGTGCCACGGCCAAGACATCCAAACTGGCACACCAAAGTAAAAGCCAAGATCAATGCAGGCAACCCACCTGCGCCGCCCCGCGTGCGCGAGCGTGCCAAGGTCGCCGCTGTCGCCATCAGAGTCGATGTGGAGGGTGCTATGGCTAAGACACCAAGACTGGTACACCAAAACAAAAAACAAGTTCAATGCAGGCAACCCACCTGCGCCGCCCCGCGTGCGCGAGCGCGCCCAGTCGCCTCTGTCGTCGTCAGAGTCTCTGTAGGGCGCCATGGCTGAACCTAAGACACCAAAAGTGGTACACCAAAGCAAAAACCAAGTTCAATGCAGGCACACACCTGCGCCGCCCCGCGTGCGCGAGCGCGCCCAGGTCGACACCGTCGTCAACATATGAGCCTTAGTTCAGGATTGCAGAGATCACAACACGCCGAGAAGCTGATGCTCTGCACAAAGAGGGCCGATTCGTGGCGTGGTTCCGGAACCCACCTGCGCCGCCCCGCGTGCGCGAGCGCTCCCAGGTCGCCGCCGTCATCATCTGAGTCCGAGTCGCCGTACATTGCGAGCGCCTCGTGGCCGGTGGTCGCAGACGCAGCCGACGCGCGCACGGCCACTGCCTGCGCCGCGGCGTATGCAGCCATCGCAGCGGGCCCCTGCGCCACCGCGGCGGCCGCGCCTGCTGCCTGCGCCTGCGCAGTCGCCACACGCCGCGCCTGCACGAGCAAAAGTGTGGACGTGGTGATGATGATGATGATGATGATGGGTTTTACAGTCGTGTGCGAGGCAACCACAGGCAACGTATTCGATCTTGCTTTAGCGCCCGAGAGCTACAGTCAGGTGGCTGGCCACTGGTGGTGGGAGACTAGTGGGTAGGGCTGGACCTATACAGGGCACTCGGCCCCCAGATCTAGCTCCCTCCCCGTGGGAGCACGTTCGGGGTTCACAGGCCCGCGGGATCGCGCCCCCTAGATCTCCACCGCAGCACAGCAAAAGCTCATAACGTCGTGACGTGAGCGACTCGATTTCAAGATTGGTTGTTTCCAGCAGATGGCTCTCCTTTCCAGCAATCTCTCCGGAGGGGCCCCTCTGCGGGTGCAAAAACGCTGCACCTAGTACTATGTAAGGTCTTACCTCGCAGACGCTACACCCTGAACAAATGCCCATGGGATGTGCGCGCGATTGCGCCACACCTGAACGTCTGACAGCGCACTGCGCCTAGTGCCACACGTGGTCCGACCCCGCAGGCCCTGCACCCTGAACAAAGGCCCATCGTCTGATCCGTGCAAATGAACGCGGTCATAACGCCTGAGGCGGTCGGGGTGGCGCCTGAGGCGGTCGGGATGACACCTAAGGCGGCGCCTGAGGCGATCAGGGGTGAGCCTGCGGCACCGCCCGAGGCGGTCAGCGCGCCTGAGGCGCCGCCTGGTCGGCGCAAGTAAATGCGCCGCCTGAGGCGCCGCCTCAGGCGTTGTGAATGTGGTAGGGCAGGGGCACCCTTCGGAGGTGAATGCACCTGCGCAAACGTTGCGCCTTGTACTACGTGTGGTCTGACCCCTCAAGATCCTGCACCCTGACCAAAGGCCCATCGCATGTGCGCATAAGTGAACGAGGTCATAACGCCTGAGGCGGTCGGGGTGGCGCCTGAGGCGGTCGGGATGACGCCCAAGGCGGCGCCTGAGGCGATCAGGGATGAGCCTGAGGCGACGCCTGAGGCGGTCAGCGCGCCTGAGGCGCCGCCTGATCTGTGCACTCGATCCGTCTGATTCGCGCACTTGGATCGCGCACAAGTAAATGCGCCGCCTCAGGCGCCGTCTCAGGCATTGGGGATGTGGTAGGTGCTCGACGTGGTGGGCAGGCTCACGTGGTGGGCAGGCTGACATGTGGCGGCGCCTCAGGCATTGGGAATGTGGTCGGGCATTGTGCCGCACCTGTGCATCAGACAGCGCCTGCGAGTGCCTGCGGTGCGCCTCCTTGCGCTGCTCCTCCTGAGCTGCAGCAGCGGCCTGGGACAGGGGGCACATGCACATCAGCAAAAAGTGAGTATGCTAGCGAGATGAGGAGAGAGAGAGACAGAGCGACACAGAGAGAGAGTGAGAAGAGAGAGTGAGAGCGCGAGAGTGCCTGCGCTGCTCCTCCCTGCGCAAAGCCTACTGTGCTGCAGGAGCAGCCTGCGATTTGAGGACATTCCATGAGGGAAGCAGTCTGTCAGCTTGCTGGCGGGGGCATAACATAGCCAGCGTCTGAGCGTCTGACAGCGCATGCGAGTGCCTGCGATGCGCCTCCTTGCGCTGCTCCTCTGGCGCTGCAGCATCAGCCGGGGACAGGGGGCACATGCACGCGCATACAGTGAGGGGCAAGAGAAGAAGAAGAAGAAGAGAGAGCGAGAGAGAGATCGAGGGAGAGAGAAAAGAGAAGAGATAGGAGAGAAAGAGAGAGAGAGAGAGAGAGAGAGAGGGAGGGAGAGAGCAAGACGACGGAGTGCGAGAGAGAGAGAGATGAATCACAGGAAGAAAGAGTGATAGAGAGTGAAAGTGCGCTGCAACCCCCACACCCCACTGCGACCAACGCCACCTGCACCCCACACACCTGCCGGTGCTGCGCGGACTTCTGTCGCTCTGTCAGCTTTGGCTCTGCAGGGGGCAGGGTGGGGTGGGGTGAGTGGTTGTGAGTTGGGTGTGAGTTGGGTGCAAGTTGTTTGTGAGTTGGGTGTGAGTTGGTTGTGACTCACACGATCACAAACACCATGACACACACACACACAAGCACACACACAAACACGCACAGCACACACACACACACATGGCGCAGGGGCGGCGGCGGCGGCTCTCGCGGGGGCGGCTTGTGCTTCGAATAGTGTCCAACACGCACACACGCACGCACACAAACACACACACACACACACACGCACATGCACACAACACGCACACACACACACACACACGCAAACACACACAACACGAGAGAGAGAGAGAGATATCGTTACAGAGAACTCTGCACAGCAGACCTAGATAGGCTGTTTCTGGTCATCATTCAGGAGATTCCATTTGGAGGCGGGTGACCAACCGTGCGCCAACAAGAGGGTGAATAACCTCATTCAAAAAGCAGTGGGGGAAAGGGGCAAATGCGGGTCACTGACGGCTGTGTTCGTCACTGCGCTGAGTTTAAACTAGGTCTCGGCAGATTGACATCCACAGTTGTGGAAATCTCGCTACGAGGATCCACTCGGGGGTGACTCGCTTGGACAAGAGGTCCATGAACTCGGAGTGCTTGGAGATGTCGCGTTTGAAGTTGGAAAAGTGGGTGTTTGCGAAGGAACGGACCTTGACGGAGTGGGCGAAAAAGTCGCCGGCGCTGAGCCGGTAGGATGTGATGGCGCCGCCGGCATAGAGCGAAGTCATTTCCGGTCGGCGGTACTCGAAAAGGGCGGTAGTGGGGGGGGTATATGATGTCGGGAGGGAGTGGGGGGGGAGAAGGGACGGGCGGGTGTGTGGAGATGGAGGGGCGGGGCGACGGGGGAGGTGGGAGGCGGCGGATGAGGGAGCCGATGAACGTAGCACGGTGCTTGTTGATCGTGTCGATGATGGGGAACGTACAGGGGGGGGAGGCATGCATCGTGGTGGTGGAGGTGTGCTCTGTGGTGTGAGGAGGGATGCCCTTGATGAGGCGGAGGAAACGGTTGTGGGTTACTTCAAGTCGGTGGATGTGGGCCTTGTTCAACGTCCATGTCTGGCAGCCATACAGTAGGGCAGAGATCACAAAGGCGTTGTAGAGATGGATCTTGGTAGTGGGAGAGATTGAGTTGGGGTTCCAGAACCGCGGAGTGAGACGGTTGAAGGCGTACCAGGCACTTCCGATCCGGCGTGAGATCTCTGAGTCGAGGATGTCGGAATCAGACGTTTTGGGAGCGTCATCAGAAGGGGCGGCGGGGGAGGACAAAATACTTCCCAGGTATTTGAACTTGGAGGTGGAGTGGACCAGGTGGGGGGTAGATGAGGAGTTGGAGGGGATGGTGATAGGGGCGGAGGGGACGGTGTGGGCAGAAGGGTGGCCGAGGGATTGTGCCACGGTTTTGTCATAGTTGATCGCGAGGGCCAGGTCTGAACAGATGCGGTCGAGGAGGGTGAGCATGGTGCGGAGGTCTTCCTCGGAGGGGGCGAGCAGGGCGATGTCGTCGGCGTAGAGAAGGAGGGGGAGTATGGTGGTCAAAAAGTCCTTGCGGGACTCAGGGGTGTACAGTTTTCCGTCGATCATGTAGCCAATTTGAATGCCAGCGTTGGGGAGCTGGGCAATCAGGGACCGGACAACTGTGTCGATGTAGACTTTGAAGAGGAGGGGGGAGAGGGGGCAGCCTTGCTTGACGCCAGCTTTGGGGGGAAAGGGGCGGAGTATGCACCGTTGACTCGGGCTCTGACGGTGGCACCAGAGTAGAGGCTTTCGATGCGTGCGAGGAGGGCAGGGTGCGCGCCGCGGTGGAGGAGGGTTTTCCAAACACAACACAACACAACACAACACACAACACAACACGCACACACAAACACACGCAAACACACACAGCACACACACACATACGCAGCACACACACACCTGGAGCGGGCGGCGGCGGCGGCGGCTCACGTGGGGGCGCCTTGGGCTTTGGGGCGCTGCGTGGGGCGGGCGGGGCGTCGCCACCCGCCTGTCGCGACCAGAAGTCGAGCAGCACCTGCTCACGAGTGCGTGTGTGCGTGTGCATGTGTTTTGTGCGTGTGTGTGTGTGTTTTGTGCACGTGTGTTGGAGCTATATGTGTGCTAGGCAAGGGACATGCAACACTCCGACGCTGTGTTCCACACTCCAGACCGCTGCTCTTTGTCTGGTCAGCCCCCCCCCCCAATAATCCATGCCACATTCCGCACTCTGGTCGAGGGCAGGCGCACCGCGCGGCTCGCTCTCCTCTGCTCAACAAAACGCCCCGCAAACCGCCTCGCACAACATACACCACAGCACTAATTCCTCCACCCAAAGCCAACAAACTGTTAAGACCCCCCCCCCCATCCGCACCTTGTGGAGGGCAGCTGCACCGAAGACGACGGCTCGCTCCCCGCGCGTGTGGGTGACGCGGGCCTGATCTCCCCCATGGGCCTGATCTCACCACCGCCCCACAAACCGCCCCACACAACGACACACGCAACGCCCATGCCATGCTGCTGCTTCCTAGTTCCTAGTTCCTAGCTCAAGGAGCCCCCGCAAGTTCCCCATAGGTTCCCCATAAGTTCCCCATAGGTCCCCATAACTTCCCCTATGCATGCGCCCACCTTGGTCGAGGGCAGCCGCACCGAAGACGACGGCTCGCTCCCCGCGCGCGTGAGCGACGCGGGCTTGATCTCCCCCATGGCCAGCCCATCGTCCCCAGAGGGGCTCGGCCCTGGCACCGCCATGACCATGCGCGGCTCCGTGGCAGCGCCGCCGAAGACGCCGCCGGCGAGGTCGTCTTCGGACTCCTCGTTGTCGCTGTGTGTGGGGTTGTGTGTGTGTGTATGAGCGTGTGCGCGTGTGTGTGTGTGCGCATGTGTGTGTGCAATGCACACTGTGCATGCTTCTCCTCACAAGCACACCCACACCCACCCACCCACCCACACACACAAACACACCCACACGCACACAAACACACCCTCACGCACACACACACACACACACACCTGCCAGTGGCACGCGGACGCTTGCGCCCCGACGCTCCTCCTCCGCCGTCACCTCCATCGGACTCGCCACCCTCTGACCCACCATCTGCGCGTGTGTGTGTGTGTGTGTGTGTGTGTGTGTGCGTGTGTGTGTGTGCGCTAGGTGGTGGTGTGCGTGAATCTGGGTGGTGGAAGGGTGTGGTGGGGGCCATGTGGCTAAAAGCAGCAAAAAAACAAAAGCGACTTTTCGGTGCGTGGTGTCGATCCACGGACCTAGGGGTTATGGGCCCCTCACGCTAACCTCTGCGCCACACCGAATGGATTGTGCATCATAACCTGAAGAAATCAATGTGATGGGTCTAATCCTGGAGGAAATCAGGCTACGCAATGCAGCATGTCCATGGTCTTCAAATGGTATGTAAAGTACCCGTCGCGTGCTGCGGCGAGTCGGCCGGCGTCGCAAAAAAACAAGTAAAAGGCTTTCGACGAACTCTCGAATCCCCCCCCCCCGCCCCCAAATCCTTGTGCTCTGGAGGTCGGCGCATGCAGTCTGTTTAGCGCCAAGGCAACGCTGTTTGGCTCTCTTTGGCTCTCTTTGGCTCTATATAATGCCCACACCCTCACCTCCTCCCTCGTGCTTCTTGCATGGACGCCAGGCGTGCATCCACTACCACCCCCACGTCACACACCCACGCACACGCACGCCCGCAAACCCACACCGTCACCTCCTCCCTCGTGCTTCTTGCACGCAGACGCCAGGCGTGCGGGCGCCATCTGGCCCGTGCACTGGCGGTGCTTGTACTCAGACTTGTACATGGCCTGCGAGTGGGCAGTGCGTGCGTGCGTGAGTGTGTGTGGGGGGGAGGGCGGGGGGGGGGGCGGGGGGGGACGAGTGCCGAATGTCCTGCGGCCCCGCGTACGACGGGCTGTCGCACACACTGCTCCCTCTTTCTCACACACCTCTCTCTGTCTCCCTCCCTCTCTGTCCCTTTCTTACCCTTTCTCTCTTTCCCTATCTCACTTTCCCTCTCTCTCTCTCCCCCCCATTCTCTCCCCCTCTCTTTCTCAACACCAAACGATCTCATGCCTCTGTGCCGCACGCAGCTGCAGCCCTGACCTGGCGCAGCCGCCGGATGTCTTGCGGCACCGCGCACACAGCATGCCTGCCCACTCTCTCCCCCCGTTCTCAACCACTCCTCTCTCTCTCCCTCTCTCTCCCTGTTTCTCTCTCAACACAGCCCTTACCTGGCGCAGCCGCCGGATGTCTTGCGGCACCGCGCACACAGCATGCCTGCCCACTCTCTCCCCTCGTTCTCAACCACTCCCCTCTCGCTCTCCCTCGCTCTCCCCCTTCCTCTCTCAACACCTAAATGTGTGCCAATGCCCAAGCCGCCCACCTGGCGCAGCCGCCGGATGTCTTGCGGCACCGCGTACGACGGGTCCTTGAGCACCTTCTCGCGGATTGAAGAGAGCTCAGAGAGGAGCGCCTGTGTGCACATGAGGTGGGTGCGTGTCTGTGAGAGAAGCTAGAGAGAGAGGAGAGACAGAGAGAGGAAAAGACAGAGAGACAGGGGGAGTGAGACAGAGGGAGAGAGATAAGAGAAATGGGGAGAGAAGCGACAGAAGGGGAGTGAGTCAGATGGAGAGAGAGCCAGCGAGATGGGGAGAGAAGCGGGAAAAAGAGAGACTGGGTGTCGCAGGCCCCTCGCGCGTCGATGAGAGCTCAGTGAGGAGTGCCTGTCCCATACTATGCTTAGCCTAAGTCCAGGAGGGGGGGCGCATACAGGCAGCACGATGGCTGTGGGCAGCTCATATGTCCAAAAGTTGTGGAAATTCCCACTTATAGAATTTACCCCCCCTCCTCCTATGCATATGACAGCTCAGAGAGGAGGGCCTGTTTGCAGGCGCGTGTGTGGTCAACGGGTCCTGCGACACCTTCCTTGCGGATTGAAAAGAGGTCGGAGAGGAGTGCCTGTGTGCTTGAGGAGAAGGGGGGCGTGTGGGGGTGAGAGAGGGGGGAGGAAAGGTGGGAGACAAAGAGAGAGCGATAAGAGAGTGAGAGGGAAGAGAGAGTGCGATAAGAGAGAGAGAGAGAGCAGCGAGGGAGTGTGACAGGCCCTTGGGCACCATCGCGCGGATCGACAAGAGCCCAGAGTGCCTGCATGCATGTGTGCTGCAGAGAGAGAAAGAGAGCGATAAGAGGGTGGGAGACACGAGAGAGAGAGAGAGAGAGAGAGAGAGAGAGAGAGAGAGAAGGGAGAGAGTGCGACCGGCCCTTGGGCACCTTCTCGCGGATGGACGGATGGCTCGGACACAAGGGACGGCGAGCGGGAGGGAGGGGGCATGACGCTGTGGCGAGGCATACCCGCGTTACAAGTGAAGCGAATCATCTTTCCTGCGATCTCAGTGGTGGTGCGGCGCCCTAAACCAGGACTCAAACTGGGACGCACCTGCGACCCCTCGCTGTTCTCGTCGTCTCCCTTGGCAGCCTTGATCAGCTTCTCGATCGAAACCAGCTTGCGGAACGGCCAGCGCTCGATTGCGTAGCGCCGGCACCACGCCTGCAACAGGGACACCACGTGTGCCAGTGCATCGCTGGTTCCCGCTCTCTTTTTCTCGCTCAGCCGCAGCCGCAACGCATGCGTACGCCCAATGCACGCAACGTACAGTACCTTGATGCATGAGCACCCGATTCTGAGGTTGGTAACGGCCCCACAGGGACACAGCGCAGGCAAACTGCTCCACCATGGACATGATTGGTAACACAGGTTGGCCGCACAGTGCATGCATTCACCTTGATGCACGAGCACCCGATTCCGAGGTTGGCGGCGGCCTCGTGGATGGGTAGGTGGTAGAACTGTGGGTGTGGAATGAGTGTGGGGCGGGTGTGGGGTGTGAGTGGGGTGGGTGTGGGGCGGGTGTGGAGCGGGTGTGTGGCGGCCTCGTGGATGGGTAGGTGGTAGAACTGTGGGTGTGGGGTGTGAGTGGGGCGGGTGTGCGGTGTGAGTGGGGCGGCCTCGTGGATGGGAAGGTGGTCAAACTGCAAGTGTCGGGCGGGTGTGAGTGGCGTGTTCGGTGACAAATGCTGCACACGAATGTTGGGTGACACAAGCGCACGCACGCACACTCTTGAGCACATGGCGCGACCAGATGTACCAGAGCTAGTGGGATAGACACAGTCAATGTGTATCACTCAGTGGACTAGTGCGGGTGCTATCTGCCTGCCGTAGGGATTGAGTGCGCAAGCACAAGTCTAATACGCCATCAAAAGGCGTCCAACAAGACCACTCTCTCCCCCTCAGTACACACGCACGCACCCTCTCGAGCATTGATTTCGTGATGTGCAGCTCGCGCGCATACCCGCCAGTTGGGCGGTGGACCGCACACGCACGCACATACACACACAAACACACACACACACAAACACATGCACGTACCTTCTCCAGCATTGGTTTCGTGATGTGCAGCTCGCGCGCGTAGCCGCCAGTTGGGCGGTGCACCGCACGCTGCGCCGCCGCCGGGCGCGCGGCAGCAGGGGGGGCGCTGCCGCCGGCGCAGCCGCTGGCGCCGCCTATCATGCCTCCCATGCTGCCAAAGGCACCTGGGTTTACGTTTGGGGGGGGAGTGAGTTCAGGGTTCAGGGTAGAGGGTTCAAGGGCTCAGGCAGCAGGGTAGAGAACTGTGCTGGCGCCGCTGCCGCCGCTGGCGCCGCCGATCATGCCGCCGAAGCTGTCAAAGGCACCTGGGGTAATGTTTGGGGGGGGGGGAGATTTGTGTTCAGGATTCAAGGTCTAGGGTTCAAGGGCTCAGGCAGCAGGGGGGCCGCTGCCGCCGGCGCCACCGCTGGCGCCGCCGATCATGCCTCCCATGCTGCCAAAGGCAACTGGGGTGAAGGGTTTGGGGGGGGTTGGGGATTAGGGTTCAGGGTTCAGGGTCTGGGGTTCCAAGGGCTCAGGCAGCGGGGGGGAGCACTGCGCTGGCGCCGCTGCCGCCGCTGGCGTCGCCGATCATGCCGCCGAAGCTGCCAAAGGCACCTGGGGTAACCTGGGGGGTTTGGGGTCGAGGGTTCGGGGTTTAGGGTTCAACGGTTCAGGCGTCTCTCTCTTTCTCTCTCTCGACACACACACGCACACACACAAACAAGCACACAACCAGAAGAACACTCCATGCGCATTGAGGAAGCCCCACCAGTAGTGACGGCGGCGGCAGGGGTGTGCGACGCGTCGTCTGGCGCGCCTGGCGTGGTAACAGCCACACAGGGGGATCTCTGTCCCTCTCTCTGAACACACACACAAACACAGGAACAAGCGCACGCGCACACAAGCACGACTTGCGCGTGGAGCATGGGAGCCTTACCGGCGGTGACAGCGGCAGGGACAGGCGACGTGTCGTCGAGCGCGTCTGGCTTGGCAACAGCCACAAAGGGGGGTCTCTCCCTCTCTCTCTCACTCTCTCTCCCTACACACAATCGCAAACAAGCGCACACGCACACAAACACGACATGCGCATGGAGTCTTACCGGCGGCGAGGGCGGCGGGGACAGGCGACGCGTCGTCGAGCGCGCCTGGCGTAACAGTTACAAAGGGGGCGCCATTCGTGGCCCCCCCGTCGGCTGCGTGAGCGGCGTCAGCACCAGCAGCGCTCGCGGCGGCAGCATTGGCGGCGACGGCGGCGCCGGCAGCAGCGATGGCGGCGGCGACGGCAGCGGCAGTGATCATGACGGGACCCGGGGCCGCCGGGCCCGCGGGGCCCGCGGGGGGCGGCTCGGTGCTGCCCGCGCGCGCCGCGCCCGCCACGCCCCATGCGGCCGCTGCGGACGTTGCGCCCGGCGCGCCCCATGCGCCCGGCGCGCCCCATGCGCCCGGCGCACCCCATGCGCCCGCTGCGCCCTGCACGGGGGCCGCGACTGCTGCGCCGGCCGGCGCGCCCCATGCGCCGGCCGTGCCAGCTGCGCTGGCCGCGCCCGTTGCGCCCGCTGCGCCTGCTGCGTCCTGCGCAGGCGCAACGGCTGCTACGGCTGCCGGCGCAGGCGCTGCGCCGGGAGCGGGCGCCGCGCGGACAGCGGCTGCTAGCTTGGCCTTGGCCATTGCGGAGACCTGCGTTTGGGGGTTGGGTCAGGGCTTAGGATCATAGCGACGAGTGGTCGCCCGCTATTGATAGACGCCCTTATGCAGACCACTGGAACGATATTGCCGTTGTCTTTGTAACGAGCTGGAATGGAAAAGAATAGAATTGGGATTTAGGCTTCAGGGAAAGGGCAGTGGGGAGAATCGGCGGGCGCCGCGCGGACATCGGCTGCTTGGCCGTGGCCATTGCAGAGACCTGCATTGGGGCGTTGGGTCAGGGCTTAGGATTTAGGGCTCGGGGCAAGGCAGTGTGGCGGGCGCCGCGCGGACAGCGGCCGCTAGCTTGGCAGTGACTATTGCGGAGACCTGCGTTTGGGGGGCGATGGTTGGGTTGGGGCTAAAGATTTAGTGTGTAGGGCACGGCAGTGGGGAGATGCGGCAGGGGCGCCACGTGGACAGCGGCTGCTAGCTTGGCCTTGGCCATCGCGGAGACATGTGTAGGGAGGGGTGGATGGTGTCGGGTCGCGAGTGGGGTCAGTGATGTGCGTCGGTATGTCGGTATGTTGCGTGTTGCTGCCGAGGGAGCTGTGCGGAAGCTGCCTATGCAACTGTCCAGGTGGCGGGTCGTGGGTGGCGGGTGGGGAAGAGGGGCAGATGGCTGGAAGACGAGTGGACCAGGTAGGCTGGGCGGAGCTGGGTGTTCTGCATCAGAGTGGTATTCGTTGCTGCCGAAGGAACTGTGACGAAGCAATCTACGAAGCCGTGGAGAGGCTGCCTGGGGTGGCAGGTTGTGGGTGGGGAAGAGGAGCAGGTGGGGAAGAGGAGCGGGTGGGGAATAGGAGCGGGTGGGGAAGAGGAGCAGGTGGCAGGAAGATGAGTGCGCACGCTGCGTGGCTATCTGAGTGGCTATGCGCTCGCGCAGGTTCCCACCTCGCGCAGGATCCCCACCACCAACACCACACACCACCACACACCACACACAACCCGCTCCCCACACCCAGTAACAGTAACACGGGGTTTCCAGCTAAGCAGGCTACTCTTCTACTAGAGAAACCCGCCGATACTCCAGCACACTGAAGTACTAGAGTACCGCCGGCTCCCGGCCGATAGACTACCGCTCCCGCCGGCTAGACTACCCCAAACAGCGGTCTCTGAGAGACATGTCTGGCAAGGAGCATATAGGAGAGGACCTTCCTTCAGGGTCACAGTAGTGGCCTTGTGGCCAGTCAAGCCGGCAGAGCCGACTGGCGCTGACTGGAACGGTCCCCGCCTGGCAGTGCATGGCTGTACAGCTCTCGTTTGCATGGGGCTCAGCCGGCGCCCCATGCCTCATGCATGGCCAGGTCCCACCCTCCAGGGGTGCATGGACGACAGAGTTGTCATGGAGGCTGCCTGAAGACCTTCCAACGGCAGTCACCGGCAGACGAGCGACCCCGAGGATGAGCGCGGTGACGAACGCTGCGATAGGTGAAGCGGATTTACTCTGTGTTGCCTCGGCGGTCGCCACCGCTGAAGCCGTGATGGTAGCCCGCCTCCACGGGCAGCCATCTTGACCAGTGTCCAGCATGCATTGACGGCGCCAGCTCCTCCGCTCGTCGATCAACTCGTCGAGATCGGTGCAGCATGGCGTCCTGCATGGGGGGAGGATAAGGGCCGTCTCCCAGCACGGGCCGCGGCAGCGCGCGGCTACTCGCCAAGCCATGGCAGCGCCGGGCAAGCCGCTCCTGAAGTGTTCCACAGAGGGGCAGTCTAGCAGGAGCCGGGCCAGTCGTATTTTACCCCGCTCGCCAGCGGCACGGAGATCCTCGTCACCAGCAGCGCCGCATTGCGGGGTCCAGGGCTCGGCGACGAGAACGCGCCTCCATTAATCGAGCCTCACACACCCAACCACCAGCAAACCCCTCCATCCCAGGCAAAAAACACAACACACCCTCACCAATGCGAAGAAGCCGTATACTCCCGAACTCCAAGCGCTCAGCACGTATCCCTATCACATTCCCAACGCCTCGACGTGCGCGGATGAGACGGCGCAATAGGCGCGCACCCCGACCTCCTGAGGCGCCTCATCAGGCGTCACCATCGAGCGCCTGAGTCCTCACCCTATCACATTCCCAACGCATGAGGTGCCGCCTCAGGCGAAGCCTCGACCTGCGTGGATCAGGCGGCGCCTGAGGCGCACCCCGACCGCCTGAGGCGCTGCATCAGGCGTCACCGTTGAGTGCCTGAGTCCCCATCCTGACACATCCCCAACGTCTGAGGCGGCGCCTCAGGCGGCGCCTCGACTTGCGCGGATCAGGCATGAACTTTCCCCGCAGAGCATGCTCCTCGGCTACCTCAGCTTCCACGCCGTTGAGAGCAGCAGCGGCGGCCATCGCCGTCGGAAAAAAAAACTTCGCCCTACAACCCTAACACGTTAAGTTACACATACCCCACGCTCCACAAACCTTCATCCCCGGCGTGAACTCCCCCCGCAGAGCGTGCTCTTCGGCCGCCTCGGCCGCCACACCGTTAAACGCGGCGGCCGCAGCCATTGCTGCGGCCTGAGCAGCCGCGACATCAGACGCTGTCGGGTCCGCGCTGGCGCGCTTGCTGCCCGACGCCGAGCGCGCGAGGCCGGCGGGCGGGTGCGCCGTGCTGCGCAGGATTTAGGCACATACAGGGTGTTGCAGGGGTGGGTATGTGGATGCAGGGATGCAGAGTGCTGAAGGGGCGAGTCTTGGGGTTTGAAGGGTGTGTGGTTGAGACAAGAGCTGGTGTGCTTGCTGCATGACACCGAGCGTGCCAGGCCGGCGGACAGGAGTGTTGTGCTGCGCAGTAAATTGGCACAAACGAGGTGTTGCAGGGGTGGGTATGTGGATGCAGGGATGAAGAGGGCCATAGGGACGAGTCTGTAGGTCTGCAGGGTGTGTGGGGTTGAGGCATCGGCGTGGGGTGGCTGGTGCGCTTGCTGCCCGACGCCAAGCGTGCAAATTCCCGTGGGGCGGGCGAGCAGCTGCGAGGTGCAGGCGCAAGCGGCGCGGTATCGCCCTCCCTGGTGGCATATGGCACTAGGGGATTTCCTTTTCAGCTCTCCACAGCCACTTGGCTGTATTTCGGCTGTACTTTGACCTTGAACGCAGCTCAGCCCATGCAGTGAATTGTAAGGACAAGCCTGCCGGACAGAGCTCGTCAACAGCTTTTCAATGAGCTGTATAGGAGGACAAATGGTCAACGGTAGGTCAACTGTAAATGCGGTCGAAGCACAGTCCCAGCTGTGAAGTAATTAACTTAAATTCCTGAAAAGAAAATCACTGATCGCACTCCTTAGGGTGCTCGCAGTGGGACAGCCCTGCAGTAGTAGACAGTAGTTGTACTAGTTGTCTACCATGTTAAGTTCATAAGCTCTTCGCCAGGGGCTCCCGCCCTGGCGCCGCTCGATGGCGGACAACCGGGACAACTGCGCTTGGTACTGGGCGGCTGAAAATCTGGAAATTTACCCTGAGCGGCTGTGACGCACAGCGCTACTGATGAACTGGTCCTGATGGGGCGAGGCTATGTGGCAGATGGGGCAGCGGTACGATGGAGAGCACGATGCAAGATGGCGAGAATTGCGGCGAGCATGCACCCCCTCTCACAACGATCGGAACTCAAGCAGATTGCGGCTCCTAATGGTTTACTGTGCCTGGATGGAAGAGAGAGACGGATGGCGAGAAATTGAGAAACATGGGAAGCGAGGCACATGCGGCTAGGCTTTGTGAGGAGGTTGCGGCGCAGGGGTTCCCTGCCCCAAGGCGCAGATTATTAGATGGCGACGCGATCGATGCACCAGCCGTGCGGCATGGGCGAGGCGAGGCCCCACCAGCGGGCGGGCACCATAATGGAGATGGCGGCTAAGAACAGGGAATGCGGCTACCGGGGATGAGGCTACGGGTTATGCATGCCAGAGGACGGCGGACAAGGCTAATGCGTCACGGCGTATGGGTAAAGAACGGGGAATGAGGCTACGGGAGCTGGCGGGCGCGGCGCGCGCATGGCGCGCGCGCGGCGCATGGGGGTTGCATGGCGGCGCTCTGCGCGTGCATGCATGGAGGAGATTGCTGGCGGGCATGGAGGAGCTTGCTTGGGGGCAAACAGGAGATTGCTCGCGGGCGTGGAGGAGATTGCAGGCGGGCATGGAAGCGGATGGCGAGAAATTGAGAAACATGGGAAGCGAGGCACATGCGGCTAGGCTTTGGGAGGAGGTTGCGGCGCAGGGGTTCCCTGCCCCAAGGCGCAGATTATTAGATGGCGACGCGATCGATGCACCAGCCGTGCGCCATGGGGCGAGGCGAGGCCCCACCAGCGGGCGGGCACCATAATGGAGATGGCGGTTAGAACGGGGAATGAGGCTACAGGGAGGGGATACGGGTTACAGATGCCAAAGGGGACGGCGGAACAAGGATCAGCCATAGGTGTCACGGGAAATGGCTAAAGAACGGGAATGAGGCGGGAGGTACGGGTGCTGGCGCGCATGGAGCGCGGCGCGGCGCATGGAGATCGCATGGCGACGCCCATGCATGGACGAGATTGCTGGCGGGCATACAGGAGATTGCTGGCGGGCATGGAGGAGATTGCTGGCGGGCATACAGGAGATTGCTGGCGGGCGTGGAGGAGATTGGTGGCGGGCATGGAGGAGATTGCTGGAGCCAATGGCGGCGGCGGGGCTAGTAGTAGAAAACAGGCGCACACCAACAATGCGTTGCTGTCACTACCTGGGTGGTATAGGGTGGATCTGGGGCCCAGTGTCCTGTCTAGGTCCAGTGCGTGCGCGCGTGTGGGGGTTTACCCTCACCCCTACCAGGTAGCCAGCCAGTTTCCCACTGAAACTGAGTTTAAGGTGTCGGGCGCTAGCGCCGACACCGGTCTTAAACATCATTACTGGTGTCACACAGACTGTAATATCCATCATCATCAGACAGCGAGTAGTAGTTGCGCAGTCGCTAGCTAGCTATCCGTCCGCCAATGGCGCGAGGTAATGATAGATCAGATGCAGACAGGAAGGCAAGGCGGGTCATGTGTGTGCGGAGGGGGGGGAAGGGGGCATAGTGCCTCTGATGTAGACATCTGATGAAGATGGCTGTGCATCTGCCCCCTGCCCCATGCTGCGCATGTCTACCTGCATGGTCCATCCCCAGCTGGCGAGTCGCCCCCCATCCCCTATCCTTGACCCTCGGAAAACATCGCCATCCCATCTCCACTGCACGCTGCTTTGTCGGGGGTGCGTCGACCCATCTCGGTTCACCCACAACACCCCTCCGGGCGCTGGCTGGGCGCCCCTCGTCCCCCCCTCGTGCGGCGCACCGCACCCGCCCGCTCGTCACCGTCCACGTGCATTGTGTGTTTGTCAGCCGGCGAATTCAGGGGGCGGCCAAAATTGCGATTTCTTACATGGGGGCAGAGTGGGGGGTGCGAGAGGGGGAGATGCAAATACGACGCATGGGCACTTTTCCAGATTACCCAGGCCCCGAAGCCCCCGCTGTGATTTCCGTGCCTTCTCCCTTCTGTCAGGCGCGACGCACCGCGCCAGCGATACAAACCCCCATTAAGGCTGCCCCTCTGATCTGCCCCCCCACGGCTGCGCGTGGGCCGCATACCGCAGCCAGCGCGTAGCCTCAAATCCAGTTGAAGGTGCGGCGACGTTGGGGGCCGGTGCTGTGTGTTGCCGACCATTGCGCCAACGGGCTTGGAAGGCGACGGCACGCCGCGCGCAGCTCCGCCCGCCCCCCCCCCCCCCGCCGCCAGAGCGCGGCCACATCGCCCTGATTTGATTTGTCCGCGGCGCAGGCGGGTGCCGCAGGGCCTGTGCGCGCCAACCCCTCAAACTTCTGTTCTGGCTGGCTGAGGACAACGCGGCATGGGGGACACGCCTCTAGCTGAGCCGCTGCTCGCCCAACTCATGCGCAGCGACAGCGACGATGACATGGATGTTGGCGCGCCAGGTGCGCGGTTGACTGCACCGGCGGCCCGGGATCCTCCAGATGGAGGGCCATCTGCATGCCATGCTCGTCAGGGTTGTCCCGCTCGACCCCATGCGCATGCGCATTCCCCCACATGCACGCCCACACACACGCATCAAGTGTACGGCAAGGCGCCCGCACGGTGGTTCCGGCAAGGTGCCCTCCCTCTGTTGGCCAGTAATAAGGCATCCTTATGTCCAGATAACCAAGGGCTTATAGGATCCCTTATGTACTGGTACTGGTACTGGTTCCCTCTGCAGAACCACTGGGGAAGGTGCCTGACAGGTGCCCCCACCTGCGCAGCAGCATCTGCTTCTCCTCGGGCTCTGGCTCCGCGAGCTTGCGGGCCTCCTCAGCCTTTTGGCGCTGCAGCAGCTGCGCGGGCAGGGGCAGTGTGCATGGCGCGTGGTGACGTTGGGCGGGGAAGAGGAGGGGCTGTTAGGAGAGGGGAGACGTGGGGGCGCGTGCGCGCGCAGCGCCACTGGGCTGGCCAACAACCAGCCAGCCCAGCCCAGCCAGCCAACAACAAGCTAGCCCTAGCCCAGCCCAGCCCAGCCCAGCCCAGCCCAGCCCAGCCCAGCCCAGCCCAGCCAGCCAACAACAAGCTAGCCCAGCCCGCCCAGCCCAGGCCAGCCCAGCCCAGCCCAGCCAATTCAGCGCAGCCCATCCACTTCAGGCCAGCCCATTCAGCCCAGCCGCCCAGCCCAGCCCGCTCAGCGCCAGCCCAGCCCAGCTCGCGGCGCATGCCTCACGGCCGACCGCACCGCTGCGCACCTTGTTGGCGCTCTTGCGCCCGATCATTTGGCCGCCCGTGAGGGACTGCCTCGGCGCGCCGCTCCCTGCCAGCGCACCAAACCCGTCGGGGAGAGACACGTGCGCGCTCACGCCGCCCAGGGCCGCAGCAGCAGTGAGCAACGCCGGCAGTGGAATGCACGGCAGGTCAACCGGCGAGCCTGAGCCCTCTCCGCCGCCGCTGTCAGCGCCGCCGGCCGCGTCGGCGGCGCTGGGCTCCCCGTCACTGTGGCTCTGATGCTCCGAATGCGCGCCGCCGCCCGCTGCGGCAGCCTCGTCCGCGTCCGCATCTATCTCCATCTTCATGTCCTCCTCCGCGCTGGGTGCGCCATCCTCCATGCCGGGCGTGACGTCCTCCGCAGGCGCTGCTCCGTCCTCCATAGGCGCTGCTGCGTCCTCCGCAGGTGCTGCACCATTGTCCATGGCCGGCGCGTCGGCCTCTGCGCGCATAGGTGGCCGGCACCAATGCAGCGGCAGCGCAGTGTGTGGGTGGGAGGTGCTTTGGAATGGCGTGGAGTGTGTGTGGGATGGGCGAGTGGGAGTGGGAGTGGGGTGGGGTGGCATGCGCGGCCGGGTGTGGCACTGGCGCATGCGCCACCCGCCCATGCGCCACCCGCCCGCATGCCCGCCCATGCATGTGCCCATGCGTCGCACGCGCAAACGTCGCTGGCCCTGCGGAGCTCAGTGGCGCATGCATGGACTTGTATGGTGTATGGATGCCTTCTCGGGGTGGATGCCGGGGGGACGCGCATGCGCATGGGGTCGGGCAAGATAACCCTGACCGGCATGGCATGCAGATGGCCCTCCATCTGGAGGATCCCGGGCCGCCGGCGCGGTCAACTGCGCACCTGGCGCGCCAACATCCATGTCATCGTCGCTGTCGCTGCGCATGAGTTGGGCGAGCAGCGGCTCAGCTAGAGGCGTGTCCCCCATGCCGCGTTGTCCTCAGCCAGCCAGAACAGAAGTTTGAGGGGTTGGCGCGCACAGGCCCTGCGGCACCCGCCTGCGCCGCGGACAAATCAAATCAGGGCGATGTGGCCGCGCTCTGGCGGCGGGGGGGGGGCGGGCGGAGCTGCGCGCGGCGTGCCGTCGCCTTCCAAGCCCATTGGCGCAATGGTCGGCAACACACAGCACCGGCCCCCAACATCGCCGCACCTTCAACTGGATTTGAGGCTACGCGCTGGCTGCGGTATGCGGCCCACGCGCAGCCGTGGGGGGGCAGATCAGAGGGGCAGCCTTAATGGGGGTTTGTATCGCTGGCGCGGTGCGTCGCGCCTGACAGAAGGGAGAAGGCACGGAAATCACAGCGGGGGCTTCGGGGCCTGGGTAATCTGGAAAAGTGCCCATGCGTCGTATTTGCATCTCCCCCTCTCGCACCCCCCACTCTGCCCCCATGTAAGAAATCGCAATTTTGGCCGCCCCCTGAATTCGCCGGCTGACAAACACACAATGCACGTGGACGGTGACGAGCGGGCGGGTGCGGTGCGCCGCACGAGGGGGGGACGAGGGGCGCCCAGCCAGCGCCCGGAGGGGTGTTGTGGGTGAACCGAGATGGGTCGACGCACCCCCGACAAAGCAGCGTGCAGTGGAGATGGGATGGCGATGTTTTCCGAGGGTCAAGGATCGGGGATGGGGGGTGACTCGCCAGCTGGGGATGGACCATGCAGGTAGACATGCGCAGCATGGGGCAGGGGGCAGATGCACAGCCATCTCCATCAGATGTCTACATCAGAGGCACTATGCCCCCTTCCCCCCCCTCCGCACACACATGACCTGCCTTGCCTTCCTGTCTGCATCTGATCTATCATTGCCTCGCGCCATTGGCGAACGGATAGCTAGCTAGCGACTGCGCGACTACTACTCGCTGTCTACTACTACGGGGATGTCCCACTGCTAGCACCCTCGTGACCGCCAAAGATCAGAGTCGTCACGTGGCCATGTGAAATTCCATCAGAGAGGGTGGTGCCACGCCGCTTGCGCCTGCACCTTGCAGCTGCTCGCCCGCCCCACAGGATGAGTGTTTGACCGCGTGTGCCTCTGCCGCAGAGCGCGCTCACTCACGCTACGCCCACGAAGCTGACGCAGCGCATGCGCCCCCGCGGTGCGCTGCCGCCGCCGCCGGCGCTTGCAGCAGGCGCGTGCAGCGGCGACGCGTCGAGCAAGCTGAGGTTGACCAGCAGTTGGCTCACTCCGCTCTTGGGCGTCTGTGGCAGCACGGTGCGCCCGGGCGTGGGCGGCCGCTTGCGCGGCGTTGGCGACAGCATGCTGCCGGACTGCCTCTGTGGGCGGGTTGACGCCTGCACGTGGGGCGGGGAGAGACGCGGTCAAGACGCGGTCAACAGGCATGCCACACCACCAGCCCCCACTGGGCTCAGGTTCAGCACCCCAAGCGCATCCCAGCATTACGAGCTGCGACTGGAAGAGTCACGGGTGCAGCGGTGCCCAAGTGCGGCCATCCATGTGGGGGCAGGGTCGGATGGCAAGTGGCGCGGCCAGCCCTGGCTGGACCTCAACCGAACCGCCCGCAAATACGTGCGAGGACCGCCCCAAGACCATGCATGCACCTCATGCGCACACAGCACACCAATGGCGCGCCCATCAGAGCAGAGAACGCGCAGGGAGTCGCATGGCCCTTGCCACACGCGCGCATGGCGGTTCTCCATGCTCTGTTCACCCACCTCAAGCCAGTCGAGAGAGTCCCCTGACTCTCTGTCGAACGCCAGTTTTAGCGAACGCTGGACTGCGCCGCTGGCTCGTCGCTTGGACACGCCTCCGAGCGGGCCCTGCAGGTCAGGTTTGACATTCTGGTGCTGGAGACGACCATGCATGCACATGCACAATGCAGCGAGCGCGGCTGCTGTTACCTGTCCCAGACCCACGCCCTTGCCTCCAGGCCTCCTAGCAGGCGTCAGCGATGGCGAGCGCACGACCATCTGCCCGCTCCCCCACCCCCCTCGAACGCTGTTGGTTGAACCGCACAAAGGAGAGTAGCTGAAGCTGGCTCCGACGCACAGGACGGGTGATAATCGAGTTGGAATGGCGAACTTGGTCGCACCCCAAAAGTGCGGGGGCCGAGTGTGGCGCAAATCGAATGAGCATGCTTGTTTCCTATTGCACTTGCCATCCTCGCTGTCGCCCATCTCAAGCTATTGTATTCATCTAGCAGGTGCAGGTGGAGCGGCTGCACAGTTTGGACACAGTTCGGACGGCGGCGCCCTTGGTTCTGATTCGGCTTGGCAGCGCTTGGCAGCGCTTGCGGCTGGGAGAAAAGAAGGTCTCGATCTAGCAGCCAGCTACCATGGCGGACGGCGACGACTATGCTGGCGGCGAAGGGTGAGTGCGCTTGTTGCATGGGCATGGGCTCCTCCCCTCCATGCACGCGATACTGACCCCACCCATCCTCGTGTGTGCATGTGACGTGCGTGCTTGCAGCTTCGAGGGTGGCGACGATGCGGGTTTCGAGGAGCCCGAGGTGGGGCGCATGGTGCATGGGCGCCGACTGCATGCGCTGGTGCATGCGCGCCCGCATGCTGTGATGCCGATCATGCCCCCCTCTCCCATCTGCCAAGCCACACACTCACGCGTGTGAACGCATGCCCTGGGCTGTCACGGCACGCAGGACCAGGAGTTTAACGCGGAAAACCCGGAGGACATGGTCGACGTCATGGACCACGATGCCGCCGCCGCGCGGCCGCAGGTGTGTGTGCGCGCGCGCGTGTGTGTGTGTGTGTGTGTGTGTGTGTGTGTGTGTGTGTGTGTGTGTGCATGCTTGTGTGCGTGCGTGTAGGAGGGGTGCGCGGCGCTGCGGGCGTCATGGGGGCCTTTTTGAGGGTCACAGTGACCGCTGCCTCTAGCAGTGACCAAAGTTGAGGGTCGCACCTTCTGTGACTCCTCCTCGCCACCGCCGCCGCCCACCACTTGATGCTGCCTACATGCTCCAACGCCCCCCCCCCACACACACACACACGCAGACACACACACACACACACACACGCGCGCGCACGCACACACACCGCAGACCGACCGGCCGCGCATCACCACGCGCTACATGACCAAGTACGAGAAGGCGCGCGTGCTCGGCACGCGCGCACTTCAGATCAGCATGAACGCGCCAGTCATGGTTCAGCTGAGCGGGGAGACTGACCCGCTTGAGATTGCCGCAAAGGTGTGCGTGCGAGCGTGTGTTTGTGTGTGTGTGTGTGTGTGCGTGTGTGCGTGTGTTTGGTGGTCATGGTTCAGCTGAGCGGGGAGACTGACCCGCTGGAGATCGCTGCAAAGGTGTGCGTGTACGCGTGTGTGTGTGTGTGTGTGTCTGTTTGATGGTCATGGTTCAACTGAGCGGGGAGACTGACCCGCTGCAGATCGCTGCGAAGGTGTGCGTGCGCGCGTGTGTGTGTGTGTGTGTGTGTGCGTGTGTGTGTGTGTTTGGTGGTCATGGTTCAGCTGAGCGGGGAGACTGACCCACTGGAGATCGCTGCAAAGGTGTGTGTGTGTGTGTGTGTCTGCTTGATGGTCATGGTTCAACTCAGCGGGGAGTCTGACCCGCTGGAGATCGCTGCAAAGGTGTGTGTGTGTGCGTGTGTGGGTGTGTGTGTGAGTGGGTGGGTGGGTGGGTGGGTGTTTGGTGGTCATGGTTCAGCTGAGCGGGGAGACTGACCCGCTGCAGATCTCTGCAAAGGTGTGCGTGCGTGCGCGTGTGTGTGTGTGTGTGTGTGTGTGTGTGTGTTTGGTGGTCAAGGTTCAGCTAAGCGGGGAGACTGACCCACTGGAAATCGCTGCAAAGGTGTGTGTGTGTGTGTGTGTGTGTCTGCTTGATGGTCATGGTTCAACTCAGCAGGGAGACTGACCCGCTGGAGATCGCTGCAAAGGTGTGTGTGTGCGTGTGTGGGTGTGGGGTGTGGGTGGGTGGGTGGGTGGGTGGGTTTGTGTGTGTGTTTGGTGGTCATGGTTCAGCTGAGCGGGGAGACTGACCCGCTGCAGATCGCTGCAAAGGTGTGCGTGCGCGCGTGTGTGTGTGTGTGTGTGTGTGTGTGTGTGTGTGTGTGTGTGTGTTTGGTGGTCATGGTTCAGTTGAGCGGGGAGACTGACCCGGTGGAGATCGCTGCCAAGGTGTGCGTGCGTGCGCGCGTGTGTGTGTGTGTGTGTGTTTGGTGGTCATGGTTCAGCTGAGCGGGGAGACTGACCCGATGGAGATCGCTGCAAAGGTGTGTGTGCGTGTGTGTGTGTGTGTGTGTGTGTGTGTGTGTTTGGTGTTCATGGTTCAGCAGAGCGGGGAGACTGACCCGCTGGAGATCGCTACCAAGGTGTGCGTGCGCGCGTGTGTGTGTGGTCGATTTTACAGTCCGTCGGTGTGTGTGTGTGTGTGTGCGCGTGTGTGTGTGTGTGTGTGTGTTTGGTGGTCATGGTTCAGCCGAGCGGGGAGACTGACCCGATGGAGATCGCTGCAAAGGGGTATGCGCGCGCGCGTGTGTGTGTGTGTCTGTGTGCGCATGTGTGTTTGCTGGTCAGGTTTCAGCTGAGCAAGGAGACTGACCCGCTGGAGATCGCTGCAAGGGTGTGTGTGCGTGCGTGTGTGTGTGTGTGTGTGTGTGTGTGTGTGTGTTTTGCGTGTGTGTTTGGTGGTCATGGTTCAGCTGAGCGGGGAGACTGACCCGCTGGAGATCGCTGCAAAGTAGGTGGGTGGGTTGTGGGGTCGTGGGTCACAGTGATTTCCTTAACGCCCCCTGCAGCCCCCACTGCGGGAGCAAACCGGGATTTCGGGAAGAACTGGGCGAACCGCGACTTTTGTCTCTCCCTCTCCCTCTCCCCCTCTGCCCCTCCGCCCATCTGCCTCTCCCCCTCCCCCCCTCCCCCTCTCTGTCTCTGTCTCTTTCTCTTTCCCACCCCTCTATCTCTCTCTCTCTTGCTCTCTCGCTCTGTCGCCATCTCGCTCTCTGTCTCTCTTGCTCTCTTTTTTGGCTTCACAACTTCCTCGTTTACAGGAGCTGCGCGAGAAGACGCTCCCGCTCACGATCCGTCGCATCAGACATGCACGCAACTACCCCTCACCCCTAGCTCCCCACCACCACCACCCCCCGCCCGTCCCCTCGCCCCTCGCACCCCCCCTCCCCCTCGCCCTCGCCCTCACCCTCTCCCTCTCCCTCGGTCTCTGTCAACCCCCCCCCCCCTCTCTGTCTTAATCACGCACTACTTCCTCGTCGCAGGAGCTGCGCGAGAAGAAGATCCCGTTCACGATCCGTCGCATCAGACACGCACACAACAAACTCTCACCCCTAGCTCCCTCCCCTCCCCCCCCCCCCCCTCGCCCCCCCCGCGCCCCCCCCCCTCGCCCCCCCATCGCCCCTCGCCCCCCTCCACCTCGCCACTCGCCCTCACCCTCTCCTCGCTCTCTGGCTACCCCCCCCCCCTCTGTCTTACTCACGCACTTCTTCCTCGTCGCAGGAGCTGCGCGAGAAGAAGATCCCGTTCACGATCCGGCGCTACCTTCCGGACGGCTCATGGGAGGACTGGCGCATCGACGAGCTGATCCAGCAGGACTAAGGTGGCTGCTCCGGGACAGAGCTGGCATGATGCTTCAGGACTGAACTGCCATGATGCTCCAGCAAGATTGGGGCTGCTGCTCAAGCGCAGCTGTTTCTGCACATCAACGAGCTCATCCAGCAGGACTATGCTCCAGGAAATCTCCAGGACAGACCTGTCATGATGCCCCAGCAAGGTTAGGGCTGCTGCTCATGCACGGCTGTTGCTGCTGCTCCAAGCAGGCGCATCGACAAGCACGTCCAGCAGGACTAAGGCTGCTGCTCCACGACAGAGCTGGCATGATGCTCCAGGGCAGAGCTGCCATGATGCTCCAGCATGATTGGGGCTGCTGCTCAAGCACGGCTATTGCTGCTGCTCCAAGCAGGCGCATCGACGAGCACATCCAGCAGGACTGAGGCTGCTGCTCCTTGAGCTGTCATGATGCTCCAGCAAGATTGGGGCTGTTGCTCAAGCACGGCTGTTCCTGCTGCTCCAAGCAGACGCATCGACGAGCACGTCCAGCAGGACTGAGGCGGCTGCTCCGTGAGCTGTCATGATGCCTCAGCACGATTGGGGCTGTTGCTCAAGCAGGGCCGTTGCTGCTGCCCCTACCGACCTGGGGTTACTCCACAGGCAGGACTGAGGAACAATGATGGAGGTCCCGTTGGAAGATACGTCCGCAGCGATCTTCCGACACGATTTTTGTTCCTCCAGTAAGACTGGGGCTGCTAAGGCCTCGGAAAGACTGAGCCGCCATGGTGCAGGATCCCAGCACGCGCCTCCGGGTTGGCTGAGGCTACGGGCTGCAGCTACGGCAGCATTGCGCTCATATGCAAGTTGTTGGCATGCTCATCCATCAGGACTCATGTGGTGCTTCCCATGGGAAGGCTTGGCGGTATATCTCCGAGGGCAGCACTTGAATCCCTGTCCATTCAGGGCAATTTTCGGGCATTTAATTCGGAAGCACAATCCGAGGGAAACCTCGTCTGTAGCATCAAAACAAAAGTGTAAAACAATTCATTCCTGGATCCAATGAGCACTCTCCACACTGCACCCTCTCAGCACGCGCACACAGGGTATCACGCAGAGTGGAGCCACCCTCTCCCTTCTGCCGGCCATTCGACACAGGCAGGATGACACGGTCAGTGTCGCATTAGGCGCTCTGCATGGTTACGGCACTAGGAGCCTCGAACTAGCCAGGACACAGCAAGCTAAGCTAGAGGTGACGTCCGCGACACAGGATCTCAAGAGTCACACGAGCTCCGCCCTCTTCTGTGAGGGCCTTGCTCAGTTATTTCCTTTCGTCTTTCCACATCTATTTGGCTGTATTCCGGCTGTACTTTGGCCTTGAACACAGCTTATCCCGTACAGTGGATCGTCAGTCCGAAAGGCCCGTCAGACAGAGCTTGTCAGGCAGCTTTCAAATGGCTCATGAGCCATGCATGGGGGCGAACGGACAATGGGAGGTCAACAGTTAACGCGATCAATGCAAAATCCGGCTGCGGAATAATTTATTAAAATCCTAAAAAGAAAATCACTGGCCTTGCTCGGCTTCTGTTCAGCGTCTCAGATCTGAAAGCCAGTCACATCACCTGCCGGCCATCGTTCATAGATCTATGATCTAGACACAGCAAAACATCCTGCCTTGCCACTGTTCAACTTCGTGTTCTGGCTGGCTGCGCTGTGTTGTGTCTTGGCACCCACTGATGCCTGCACAAGCAGAGCTTTACAGTTGACGAAGTCTTGAGTACCCAGTCGACGAAGTCTTGAGTACCCATCCCGGCCTACCGTACCCACCCCGGCCTACCGTACCAACCCCGGCCTCTTGTTTTAGCATCCATCCAGCTGCCTCTCGCCCACCCAGCCTAACAGCTACCATGACCAGCTACTACCATCTAGGCAAGCGCCGCAGTCAGTGGCACCGGCTAGCGCGCGAGCCACTTCTCGGCCTCGCCGCGCAGAATCTCCAAGTTGAGCAACATGCTGACGAGGGTCCTGTATGGCCCGCCGCCGCGTGCTGGGATGTCGACGCACACGCTGCGCCTTGATCCTGGTGTGTGTGTGTGCGTGTGTGTGTGTTTTACACCCTATGTGTGTGTGCGTGCGTGCGTGTGTGTTTTACACCCTATGTGTGTGTGTGTGCGTGTGTGTGCGTGCGTGTGTGTGTGTGCGTGTGTGTGTGTGTGTGTGTGTGTGTGTGCGTGTGTGCGTGTGTGGGGTGGGGGTTGGGGGGGCGTGTGAACACTGGGGACAACATCTCCCCCTATAAATCGAGAGGCATCATGCGAGGCGTGTGCGCGTACCAGTCGTGCAGCGGCGGCTGCAGCAGCAGCGGCAGGGTGGCGGCCACGCATGCAAGCGTTAATCGAGGCGCGCCTGGCGCCCAGCACGCACGCCAGCGCAAGCTCGTTACGTCGACGACCGTTGCCTCTGGTTTTGGAGTAGCAGCACGTCCAGTGCTCCTACGTTTGAGCGTGGCGCCTGCCGACGTGGACCTGGAGCCGCCACAAGACGACGAGTGGCTCCCCGATATGGACATGGACGTGGAACTGTCTCCTAGAGCGGCATCGGTGCCTGCTGCGAACAAACAGCCCACGACCACTGCGTCTGGCTACGCCCTGCCGCCCGGGCGGTAAGCACGCCATGCATGGGCGCACGCATGGGCACACGCCATGCATTCGTGTGCGCGTGCACGCCACATGCCAGCGTTTGTGTGTGACTGCCACGTGACAGCATGCCACATACCAGCGTGTGTGTGTGCGTGTGCGCGTGTGTGTGTGCGTGAGCGTGTGCATGTGCGTGTTGGAACACGCACACGTTCCACCCCGTGCCCATCACGTGCCAGCATGTGTGTGTGTGTGCGCGTGTGCGTGTGCGTCCCGCCGGCATGTTGAATTGGTGTGCGGGTGCCCGCAGGCGCGACATGCTCGACGCAAAGGGGCGCCTGATGCTCAAGAGTCTCACCCGGCCCGAGCTCGAGGCGTGGGCGGTGTCACTAGGCGAGACGGCCAACCGCGCGCTGCAGCTGTGGCGCTGGATGTACGCGGACGGGTGCTGGGTTGGCGACCTGCAGGACACGGCGGGCGTGCAGGTGGGTGTTGTGTCTGTCGTCAAACGCCTGTGCGTCGCCCGGCACGTCAACGCGGCAGCCCGATGCGCGCTTGCCGTCGTCGTTCCACCTGTGTGTGTGTGTGTGTGTGTGTGCGCGTTGATTAGTAGGACAGGCATTGACTGTGTGTTGTGTGTATGTGCGTGTGTGTGCGCATTTGTTAGTAGTACAGGCATTGCCGCTGCTTGCGGGCGGCCTCATGTATCGCTTGGTTGGCTGGTGAGTTGTGCGTGTGTGCGACCCCCATATGTCTGTGGCGTGCCTCCCCCTGCTCTCCCTCTTCACCAACCTGGCACCATCGACCTGACTTGCGTTGTGCCGTGCCGTGCCGTGCCGTGCCGTGCCGTGCCGTGCCGTGCCGTGCCGTGCCGTGCCGTGCCGCGCCGCACCGCGCCGCGCCGCGCCGTGCCGTGCCGCGCCGTGCCGCGCCGTGCCGTGCCGCGCCGCGCCGTGACGCGCTGCCCTGCCATGCCATGCGCTGTGCTGTTATGGGCTGTGTTGCACTGTGCTGGTATGTGCTTTGCTGCACTGTGCTTACGTGTGCTCGCCTTGCCCTGGGCTGGGCTGGGCTGGGCTGGGCCAATGATATGCCGTGCTGTGCTGCGCCGTGCTGTGCGGTGCCACATTGTGCTGTACTGACGCTGTGTCGTGCTGTGCTGTGCTGTGCTGTGCTGTGCTGTGCTGTGCTGCGCTGCGCTGTGCGGTTCTTTATCGTGATATACACTGTGACCTCATCACTCTCTGCTGTGCTGTGCTGCGATGTGCTGTGCTGTGCTGTGCTGTGCTGTGCTGTGCTGTGCTGTGCTGGGCCGATGATATGCCGTGCTGTGCCGTGCTGCGCTGTGGTGTTCGACAATGTGATCTCCTGATCTTCGGCTGTGCTGTGCTGTGTTCGACACTGTGCTCTCCTGACCTTGTGCTGTGCTGTGCTGCGATGTGCTGCGCGCAGGGCGGTGTGTCGCAGAAGTTTATCGACCAAGTGAGGTGAGCGCTCGTGGAGGGTGGAACTCGGCGAGGTGGGAGGCACGAGGTCTGGTGTCCCTCAGGGCCTGACTTGCCCGGCAGTCTGGGTGGAGAGTTGTCGGGCAACAGAGAGGGCACTCCAACCCCCGCCCGCTCCTCTCCTAAGTCTTAAGTCTAACCCATCGCAACACTGTGTACGCTCCTGCACTCGCATCCTTTCGCGCAGTGGGCAGGCGAGCGCTGACGGAGGACTGCAGCTGCTGGACGTCGCGAAGTCAAAGGACGGCACGCGGAAGCTGGCGTTCAAGCTGACGCAGGGAGCGGTGAGAGGTCCGCTGGCCGCGCGCACACGCCCTACGACAGCCCCCTATATTGAGACCCCGGCGGTACAGGCTACACCACGGGCTACACCCACTATTGTAATGGCTTGGTTCCAACCGTATTGCATTGTAACAAAGGCATTACACTCTGGGCTTGAACCGCCGGGGTAACAATATAGGGGGCTGCGGTAGGGATGCGCCGACACCAACACAGAACGCGCATGCCCAGCACGCCTGCACGGCCGACTCTGCGCCAAGCGGCCGCCTCCCCCCTCGCCGAGCTCACAGAAGACCTCGTCATGCGTGGCTGTGCACCCGCGCAGGCGACGGGCGGGACCGTGGAGACTGTGCTTATCCCGGTCGTGCGCGAGGCGGGCCAGCGCAACCGTATCACGATCTGCGTGAGCAGCCAGGTGTGTTGAGGTATAGCAAGGGTACTGCACTGCTTGGTGTTGCTGCTGTCATGTTGCTGCTGCTGCTGTGTTGCTGCTGCTGTGTTTCTTTTTCTGCTGCTGCTGTGTTGCTGTGCTGCTGCTGCTGCTGCTGCTGCTGCTGCTGCTGCTGCCGCTGCCGCTGTGCTGCTGCTCCTGCTGCCGCTGCTTCTGCTGTGTTGTTGCTGCTTCTGCTGCTGCTGCTGCTGCCGCTGCTGCTGCCGCCGATGCTGGGGTAGGGTGTGCGCTGGCCAGCGCAACCGTATTACGATCTGCGTGAGCAGCCAGGTGAGCTGTCCTCCGTGATTTTGATGATGGATTGTACAGTCATGTGTGACACACCTACCGGTAGCATATTCGACCTTGCTCGGCGTATAACGCCCGAGCGCTACAGACGGGTGGCTGGCTACTGGTGGTGGGGGGCTGGACCGAGACAGGGCACTCGGCCCCCAGATCTGACTCCTTTCTGTGGGAGTACGGCCGGGGTTCACAAGCCCGCGGGATCGTGTCCCCTAGACCTCCACCTGGTGTCCCTGACTGCAGCATTTCTCCACCCGGTGTCCCTCCACCCGGTGTCCCTGACTTCAGCATCCCTCATCATCATAGTTAGGGCAATGTGCTGAACAGCGGCACACCAGCCTGTGCTGAGGCAGGGGCGTGGGTAGGGTAGGGCCAGCGTAACCGAACCACGATCTGCTTGAGCTGCCAGGTGAGCTTTCCTCTGTATATTTAAAAGGTGTCCCTGCCTGCAACATGCGTCATCATCATAGCAAGGGCACTGAGCTGAACAGCAGCCTGTGCTGAGGCAGGGGCGTGGGTAAGGGCAGGCCAGCGCAACCACATCACAATTTGCGTGAGCAGTCCGGTGTAGCGTAGTATAGCAAGGGCAGTACACTGCTTGGTGTTGCTGCTGCTGCTATGTTGCTGCTGCTGCTGCCGCTGCTGCCGCTGCCGCAGCCGCTAAAGCAGCCGCAGCCGCTAAAGCAGGGCGTGGCTGGGAGTGCATGCGCAACCGCACCGGCCGCACTGGGGCTGCCCATTTACACAAAACAGCCCTCCTGACAATCCCCATGTCCCCAGAAACCCTTCACTCAGGTTGGCTGTGCAGTGAACTGCCAGTTCTGTTACACAGGGCGCATGGGGCTGCTCCTGAAAATCTCCGTCGCACACAGGGTCTTATGTGCCACCAAAGGCATTCGGCGGACTGAAAGATCGACCACAGGGCACATGGGGCTGCGCCTGACAATCCCCAAATCCCATGAACCCCTCACCCAGGTCGGGTGCGCGATGAACTGCCAGTTCTGCTACACCGGGCGCATGGGGCTGCTCCTGACAATCCTCGTCACATGCAGGGCGCATGGGGCTGCTCCTGACGACCCCCAAATCCCATGAACCCCTCACCCAGGTCGGGTGCGCGATGAACTGCCAGTTCTGCTACACCGGGCGCATGGGGCTGCTCCTGACAATCCTCGTCACATGCAGGGCGCATGGGGCTGCTCCTGACGACCCCCAAATCCCATGAACCCCTCACCCAGGTCAGGTGCGCGATGAACTGCCAGTTCTGCTACACCGGGCGCATGGGGCTGCTCCTGACAATCCTCGTCACATGCAGGGCGCATGGGGCTGCTCCTGACGACCCCCAAATCCCATGAACCCCTCACCCAGGTCGGGTGCGCGATGAACTGCCAGTTCTGCTACACCGGGCGCATGGGGCTGCTCCTGACAATCCTCGTCACATGCAGGGCGCATGGGGCTGCTCCTGACGACCCCCAAATCCCATGAACCCCTCACCCAGGTCGGGTGCGCGATGAACTGCCAGTTCTGCTACACCGGGCGCATGGGGCTGCTCCTGACAATCCTCGTCACATGCAGGGCGCATGGGGCTGCTCCTGACGACCCCCAAATCCCATGAACCCCTCACCCAGGTCGGGTGCGCGATGAACTGCCAGTTCTGCTACACCGGGCGCATGGGGCTACTCGGCAACCTCACCGCGGCGCAGGTGAGCAATGTTCACACCTTCCGGGT
Source organism: Chlamydomonas sp. UWO 241 (assembly GCA_016618255.1). Lineage (NCBI taxonomy): Eukaryota > Viridiplantae > Chlorophyta > Chlorophyceae > Chlamydomonadales > Chlamydomonadaceae > Chlamydomonas > Chlamydomonas priscui. The sequence continues at coordinate 141,490 of VFSX01000154.1, read as the reverse complement.
CGAATTTTGCGCAATCTCACCGCAGCTCCATTGGCAAATAATGCCAATCTCACCCCGCAAATGCACTTTTGAAGGGTGCGGGTTGGCTGACGAAGACACTGCCAGTAACAGTTACAATAACAGTTAACAGTAACAGCAACAGTTGCACTGATCGGATTTTCAGATAACTCTTCTAGTACCCACCGCCTGCCCACCGCCTAGCTACACCCAAGTCCAGTTACGGCCCTAACAATCACTTTTGAGGGGCGGCAGCAACCAACCGGTTGCCTGCCAACGCGTTGCGCCAGATGGAGAGCCATTCTGCAAAGCCCCCAAAAGTGTCACAAACTGCTTCCTGGTGACCAGATGCAACCTGTCTAAGAGTTCATAGTGTTCTCTGCCTACTGAGTTTCCATGTTCCTCTCTCTATCTCCTCCGCAGTCTCCCTCCCTCTCTCGCATGCACGCACACACTCAAGCAGGCAAGCACGCACGCACGTACGCACGCACGCACGTTATTATCTCACCTCTCTCTTGCATCATCTCTCATTCTCATCCCTTTTCATCCTCCCGCGCGCACTCTCTCTCTCTCTCTCTCTTCCTCTCTCTCCCTTCTGTCTCCCTCTCCCTCTCTCTCTCTTTCTCCCTCTCTCTCTCTTTCTCCCTCTCTCTCTCTCCTGCCGCGCAGATAGTGACACAGATGTGGCCACCGTCGCACACACACGTGCACACACTCACCTGCTGCCTCTCTTCCCCTCTCTCTCTCTTCCTCTCTCTCTCTCTCTCTTTCTCTTTCTTTCACACTTTCTCCCTTTCACTCTCCCTCTTTCCCTCTCTCTCGCGTCCTCACACCCACACACTCCCTTTTCTCCTGTCTCCCCATCGCGCAGATCGTAGAGCAGGTCGTTGCGGCACGGAGATACATGGCGTTGGAGGGCGACGACACGCCCCTCACCAACCTGGTCTTCATGGGCATGGGCGAGCCGCTGCACAACGCAGACGCCGTGTGCGCCGCGATCGCCATCATGACCGACCACCTCGGGCTGCACATGAGCCACAACAAGATCACCGTGTCGACGGTTGGCCTGGTCCCGGAGATCAGGGCGTTTGCAGCGGCGGGCACGCGCGCGCAGCTGGCGGTGTCGCTGCATGCAACAACAGACGAGGTGGGCCCCTAGGATGCACCAGGACGCAGTCAAGACCATCGTAGACTGTCTCTCTGGTGGCAAGGACAAAGGGAAAGGGATACGCGGGAGCGGGATGCGCGCACAGCTCGCGGTGTTGCTGCATGCAACAGACGAGATGGGCAAGAACCTTCTCTGATAATGACCCCCCTGATGGGGAGTGTGGGAGAGGGGGAGAGGGGGAGAGGGGGAGAAGGAGAAAGGGGGAGAGGGAGAAGGGGGCAGCTGGCTGGCAGCTGGCGGTGTCGCTGAATGCTGCAACAGGCGAGGTGGGAGGTACCTCTCTGATGTTGGGGAGAGGGGGGGAGAGGGAGAAGGGGGGGAGTGGCAGAACGGGGGAGAGGGAGAAAGGAGGAGAGGGAGAAGGGGTCAGCTGGCAGTGTCGCTGCACGCTACGAAGTGGGCCAATAGGATGCACTCGGTTGCCCTTTAAACCCTAGTAGACTACCTCTCTGATGCACTCTGATGACAAGGAGAAAGGGAGAGGGAGACGGGCGCAGCTGGCGGTGTTGCTGCACGCTACGACAGGCGAGGTGGGCCACTAGGACGCAGGAGAGACGCTATTAGACTGCCTCTCTGATGCCAAGCTGAGTGGGAGAGGGGCAGAAGGGGGAAGCTGGCGGTATCACTGCATGCTACGACAGACGAGGTGGGAGGTACCTATCTGATAATGGGGAGTGGGGGAGAGGGAGAAAGGGGGAGAGGGGGAGGGAGAGGGGGGGGGGGAAGATGGGGGGAGAGGGATACGGGCGCAGCTGGCGGTGTCGCTGCATGCAACAACAGACGAGGTGGGCCCCTAGGATGCACTAGGGTGCACTAGGTGTTGGGGAGGGAGAAAGGGGGAGAGGGAGAAGGGCGCAGCTGGCGGTGTCGCTGCATGCTACGACAGACGAGGTGGGGAAGTACCGCTCTAACAGCCGAGGTGGAAGTAGGGGGGGAGGGGAGGGCAAAGGGGGGGGGCAAGGGGGAGAGGAGGAGAGAGGAAGAGGGGGAGAGGGAGAGAGGGAGGGAGAGAGGGGGGGTCCAAACAAGTGTGTGCAATGACACACACACACACACAAACACACACACACACCATACGCAAACCCTACACCCTACACCCTAAAACCCAAACCCTGATCCATTCAGCCCTTGAAACCTTAAAACCCTAAACCCTAAAGACACCACTTAGGAGCTGTCCGTGGATGTCTCCATCATCTTCAGCAACCAGTATTGAGTGAGATGCAGGGCAGCAAAGTCGAAAGGGAGCGAATTTGCCCTCCTCCTAGATACGAGACTGGATCGTGCCCGTGAACCGCCGCCCTGACCTTGCACAGACACACACGAGCACACACACACACACACACACTGACACACACACGCACACAGCCACAGCCACACCATTTGGGTTTAGACACACACACATGCACCATGTGGAAACCCTCGACCCCAAAACCCTCAACCCTCAACCCTCAACCCTGGACCCCCACTAAGGTACGAGACTGGATCGTGCCCGTGAATCGCCGCCATGACCTTGCATCGCTGATGTCGGCTCTCACGGAGCTCTACCCGAGAGGGAGCGAGGAGGGAAGGTCGGTCAGCCTGTTTTTGTTGTGTGTGTTTTATGGGGCTCGATTAACGGAGGCGCGTTCTCGTCGCCGAGCCCTGGACCCAGCAATGTGGCGCTGCTGGTGACGAGGATCTCTGTGCCGCTGACGAGCGGGGTAAAATACGACTGGCCTGGCTCCTGCTAGACTGCCCCTCGGTGGAACACTTCAGGAGCGGCTTGCCTGGCGCTGCCATGGCTTGGCGAGTAGCCGCGGCGCTGCCGCGGCCCGTGCTGGGAGACGGCCCTTATCCTCCCCCCATGCAGGATGCCATGCGGCACCGATCTCGACGAGTCGATCGACGAGCGGAGGAGCTGGCGCCCGTCAATGCATGCTGGACATTGGTCAAGATGGCTGCCCGTGGAGGCGGGCTACCATCACGGCTTCAGCGGTGGCGACCGCCGAGGCAACACAGAGTATATCCGCTTCACCATTCGCAGCGTTCGTCACCGCGCTCACCCTCGGGGGCGCTCGTCTGCCGGTGACTGGCGTTGGAAGGTCTTCAGGCAGCCTCCATGACAACTCTGTCGTCCATGCCCCCCTGGAGGGTGGGACCTGGCCATGCATGACGCATGGGGCGCCGGCTGAGCCCATGCAAACGAGAGCTGGACAGCCATGCACTGCCAGGCGGGGACCGTTCCAGTCAGCGCCAGTCGGCTCTGCCGGCTTGACTGGCCACAAGGCCACTACTGTGACCCTGAGGAAGGTCCTCTCCTATATGCTCCTTGCCAGACATGTCTCTCAGAGACCGCTGTTTGGGTAGTCTAGCCGGCGGGAGCGGTAGTCTATCGGCCGGGAGCCGGCGGTACTCTAGTACTCAAGTGTGCTGGAGTATCGGCGGGTGTCTCTAGTAGAAGAGTAGCCTGCTTAGCTGGAAACCCCGTGTTACTTGTTACTTGTTTACTTGTGTTTTATGATCGCTGTCGCTTTGGGTGGCGTTTTAGCTGCCTGCACGCCAGCGCTGGCATGGCTCGAGGGAGCGGGTCGGACTTCCATTTTTTTTGTGCTGTGCATTGGGGTTGCTGCATTGCTTTGGGTGGTGTCCTAGCTGCGTGCACGGCAGTTTGCATGGGTGAGGAGGCTGGCCCCGCACTGCTGGTGTAGGCTCTCACAGAGCTCTTCCCGAGGGGCAACGAGGAGGGCAGGTGGGTCGGCCCGGGTGTCTTTTGGGTGTTTTGTGGTCGCTGTGTTGCTTTGGGTGGCGTCCTAGCTGCATGCACGGCAGCCCGCATGGCCACACCCGTCGGGCTCTGCCCGAGGGGCAACGAGGAGGGCAGGTGGGTCGGCCCTTTTGGGGTGTTGTCAGCCCGCGTTGGGGTGTTTTGCATTGGGGTTGCTGCGTTGCTTTGGGTGGCGTCCTAGCTGCGTGCGTGGCAGTCTGAGGAGGCTGGCCCCGCATCGCTGAAGTCGGCAGTCACAGTGGCTCTTCCCGAGGGGGGACGAGGAGGGCAAGTGGTTTGGCCTTTTTGGGGGGGTTGTCGGCCTGATTTTGGAGTGCATTGGCGTTGCTGTGTCGCTTGGGTGGCGTCCCAGCTGCGTGCATGGCAGTTTGCTTGGCCACACCCGCCGAGCTCTCTACCCGAGGGGCACCGAGGAGGGCAGGTGGGTCGGCCCGTTCTGGGGGTGTTTTGTGGTCGCTGCGTTGCTTTGGGTGGCGTCCTAGCTGCGTGCACGTCAGTTTGCATGGCTGAGGAGGCTGGCCCCGCATCGCTCATGTCAGCTCTCACGGAGCTCTTCCCGAGGGGGAACGAGGAGGGCAGGTGCGCCGGCCTGTTGTTTGGTTGTTGTGAATTGCTGCGTTGCTGCTGTTGCTTTGGGTGGCGTCCTAGCTGCGTGCACGACAGCTCGCATGGCCACACCCGGCGAGCTCTTCCCGAGGGGCAACGAGGAGGGAAGGTGCGTCGGCCTGTTGTTTGGTTATTGTGAATTGCTGCCGTTGCGAGGATGGCGTCTTAGCTGTGTGCACGACAGCCCGCATGGCCACACCCGGCGAGCTCCTCCCGAGGGGCAACAAGGAGGGCAGGTCGATCGGCCCGGGTGTTTTCGGGGGTGTTGTGCATTGGCGTTGCTGATGTCGCGAGGATGGCGTCCCAGCTGCGTGCGCGACAGCCCGCATGGCCACACCCGGCGAGCTCCTCCTGAGGGGGAAGAAGGAGGGCAGGTCGGTCGGCCTGTTTTTTTCTTGTGTGTTGTGCATTGGTTGCTGATGTCACAAGACGTGAGACATGAGCGATAGGCTCAGCTAGGCCGCTGGCTGACCATAGCTGTGGCCCTAAGTATGTCACACCCGATGACAGGTTTTGTTTTACAGGTTTTACACGTACGCGCCCGGAGGACCCCCGGGGCATGCATTGAGGCCTAGACTACACGTCTAGGGGAGCTCTACTGGGAGAGCCCGCAAGGCCGCGCAGTACGCGTACTGCGATGTATGCAGCCAACCAGGGAAAGAAACAAAAAAGCCCCCTAGCTACCGCCCCTGTGGCTGGCCTGGCTCGGCCTGTCCCTTGATGAAGGATATTCTAGTGTGCGACACCAGTAATGATGTATGAGACCTGTGTTGGCGCTAGCGCCCAACACCTCAACTCAGTTCCAGGTTGAAACTGGCTGGCTACCTGGTAGGGGTGAGTGAGGGCAAACTCCCACATGCACGCACGCACTGGGTCTAGACAGGGCACTAGACCCCCAGATCCACCATGTTCCTCCCAGGTAGTGCTGAAACCCACAAGCGCACGTGCGCAGGTCCGGGCGCATCGAGTATCTCACCGGCATCAACTGCTGAGGGAAACGGACGGACCAGACAGACGAACAGAGCAGTGGTCTGGAGTCACTCTGCTCAACCAGTCAGATCAATAGTGTGCATCGATGAGGTGCACGATATGCTATATACTACAGCTCAGCATCAACGACACGCATCCCTCCACCACCCTCCAGCTTAAACACACACACGTACACGCACACGCACACACACACACACACACACACACGCGCGCGCGCGCGCACAGATCAGTCCTCATCGAGTACCTCATGCTCGCCGGCATCAACGACACAGAGGGTGATGCTGTGCGGCTGCTGGCCCTGCTGGAGCCCATACAATGCAAGGTGGGTGCGACCCTCTCCTTCCCTAGGCCTCCCTCCCTCCCTCCCTCCCTTGTGCATGAGCGGCCTCCCTGTCTCGCATGTTGTTGCGTTGACGGGGCGGCTAGCAATGCTGGAGTGCAAGGTCGCCAGGGGGCCAGTGCAAGGTAGCTAGCTGTCCTGCATGCATGTGCGTGTGCGTACGTGTGCGTGTGGTGTTGGTTGTACAGTTTTTTACATGTTTGCGCCTGGAGGGCCCCGTGGCGCGCCTGGAGGACCCTGGGGCGTGTGGTGTTGTAGGTGCCACTGCACTGTGGGCACGAGATGCGGCCCCACCCTCCTGACCCCCCCACACACACACCCCACACCCCCAAACGAACACCCCAGGTCAACCTCATCTTGTTCAACCCGCACGCGGGCACGCGCTTCATGCCGTCAAAGACCGAGGACTACCTGGCGTTCAGGAGCACGCTCATCCAGGGCGGCCGCGTGTGCACGATCCGAGACTCGAGAGGGGACGATGAGATGGCGGCGTGCGGGCAGCTGGGCGACGTGACAGCCGCGTTCCGGCCGTCGCCGCTGCTGCCGCCGCCCCCGTCGCTGGCGCACCTGCTGCAACCGGCAGCCTGATAGGTCACACGTTGTTGCCCTGCCCCTGTAACTTCCTGCATCTCTCTTTTCTCACACCTGCGAGTCACAATTGCTGCGTTCCGGCCGTCGCCGCTGCTGCCTCCGCCTCCGTCGATGGCGCACCTGCTGCAGCCGGCAGCCTGATATAGGCCATGCGTTGGTGCCCTGCCCCTGTAACTTCCTCTTACTCTCCTTTTTACTCCTGCGAGTCGTGATCGCCGCGTTACAGCCGTCTCCGCTGCTGCCTCCGCCTCCGTTGCTGGCGCACCTGCTGCAGCCGGCCGCCTGATAGGCTAGACACTGTTTGAAGTTCGTGGGCTCAAGGCGTTGGCCTACCCCTGTAACTCGCAGCGGCCATGCACTGGAACGCCTGCTGCAGCCGTTTGGTGGAAGTGGCTCCTGCGTTTGCACACATGTTTGCAGGCACCCGATCCAACTTACAAGACTGGCGAGAGAGTACACCAACAGCACCGTTCAAGGATGAGGGGAAATGTGTGCTTATGCATGCATTATGGTCATGGTGCAAAGCTCATTACAGTGGCTCGCTAAGAGACTGCATGAGAAGGCTACAGGGTGGATCTCAACACACAAGTCACCCAGGCTCCTACGCACGCTCAACGACTGAAACGGGCAAGTCGATCAGACACGTTACCTCAGACGGTGCGTGCGGCTAGCACACGAGACAATCAGGCGCCCATTCACAGTCACACTCAGACGCGAGTGGAGCAGGCGGGTTCTCATCAGAGTGCAAGCGGCTTATGGTAGCTAGCCTCGTTAGCAGTGGTTCCGCTAAGGATCTTCGGAAAATGACGGCTGAGCCCGGGCCTCACGCTCATTCCGCCAATCTCCACCCGACGGAGGCGATTTTTGGCGAGAAAAGTGTGAAATGTCACACTTTTTCAAAATTCCTGCAACCTCAACCCGACGCGAGCCCATCAGCCCGAATCGGCCAATCTCAACCCGAAAGTGCACTTTGTCGAGTTGCGGGTTGGCTAACGGAAATGCTGCTCGTTTGGCAGCTCCCTCAATCCCACGCCCTGCCTGACAGTGCGTATTGTAAACTGTAGACTGCAAACTACGAGCGACTTGGCGCAGGGATCTCCGGGGATGATCACAAGATCTGCAGAGAGCATCGATAGACATGCCTTCAGATGTTGACCAGCGTGGCGTCATGCTCTCTGCAAATGAGGTCTGGGAGCCAGTGGTTCCGGTAAGGATCTTGGGGAAGCGATGGCTCAACCCAGTCCTCATGCTCACTTACTCAATCCGATCCCGTCGGAGAGATGTTTTGGCGAAGCAGTGTGAAAATGTCGACGTTCACACTTTCTGGGTCGAACTTCAACCTCACCCGCAGCTTCGCCCAGAATCGGCCAATGTCACCCCGCAAATGCACTTTTTTCAGGGTGCGAGTTGGCTAACGGAAGCACTGCTGTGACGCGGATGCCTGACGTCGCGTCCCTTAAGTTGACCAAGTGCTCCCTACCACAGCCCCCTATTGTACCCCGGTCTTACGCTCTACACCCACAGTGTAATGGCTTTGTTTCAAGGCAATCAAAATTTGCGCAAATTTTATTGCCTTGTAACAAAGCCATTACACTGGGTGTAGAGTGCAACCCCGGGGTAGCACTACAGGGGGCTGTGTTAGGGGCTGGCTCTGATGATGGAGGGCAGGAGTGTGTGTGTGTGTGTGTGTGTGTGTTGGGGGGGAGGTACGGGGCGTTGGTTTTGATATGCGAAGGCCATGCACCGAATGGCCGCCCAGGCTTTCTTTCGTTTTTTTAGTTAATTTCGTTTGCGACGGCCAGGTCACAATCCCGGGGCGCCCGTGCACCCTCCCTCACCCTGGCCCCCCCCCCCCCTGACGGGGAAAAAATTGTTTTCTCCCGCTGGAGAACACAAGGAGATGCAGGGATCAGTTGAGGGAAGGGGTGTGTGTGCACTTCTCACACTTTTCTGATAACAGTTGCAGTTGCGGTTGCGGGTTGGGCAGTTAACGGGCCCCAACCGACCCTGGCCGGTGGTAGCGGTGAGGAATGGAGCTTGGCGACGAAGACTACGTGGGGGAGATGTGCTCATGCACGAGCTGGGTTGCGCCTGACGCGTTCTTCTCCGCGCTGCTGGTGCACAAGATTGCGAAGGGAGGCTGGGGCCAAATCTACCTGGCAGTGGTGCAGAGCGGGCCGGCGACGGGCTCGGACGTCGCTGTGAAGGTGCGCGTACGGTGGGCCGTCCTCGTATTCGACCAACAGCTCATGCGCTGCGATACCATCGACGCTATGCTTTTTTGTTTGAGGGGAGCACGGGTGGGGAGGCCATGCCCATGCACCGCCATGCATCCCCTGCCACCATGAATGAAGAGTGCCCCCCACGTCTCATTACCACGCAGGTCGTGACCACTGGCACCACGTTCACATTGTCCAAGGTGGTTATGAGAGAAAGGGGGGTGGGGTGGGGGGGGGGTGGGGGGAGGGAGGGGCACACGCAAACGCCCCCACGCCCACCCTCTCGTTTGCGTGCTCCGACACCTGCACACACAC
>VFSX01000154.1:120000-130000 GCA_016618255.1 Chlamydomonas sp. UWO 241 | reverse complement strand
GACTTATCATTTGTGGAGTGGGGGTGTGAGGTTGCAGTCGGAGCCCTGAGGTGTGGGCGGTGAGGGGAGGTGTGGGGAGGTGTTTCAGAATGCACCAGCCTGCCTGTGTGCCTGCCTGCCTGCCTGCCTGCCTGCCTGAATTCGCGTGCCTGCCTGATGTATGTGTGTTTCGTGCTTCTCATCTCCAAATGCGCTTTACCCATTTGCACCGCGCAGGTGCAGCTCGCAAACTGGGGAATCTGCAGCGTGGTGCCCGGCTTTGAGGACAGGGCAACTGATATGACTAAGCAACCACCTGCACGGGCACTGGTGGTGACTCAGCAACTGCCGCCATCCGTTAGCCCCGCACAGGTGCAGCTCGCAGACTGGGGCATCAGCGGCGTGGTCGTTGGGTTCGAGGACGACGCAACTGATGATGACTCAGCAACCACCTGCACCGCCACGTGTGGTGACTCAGCAACTGCCGCCATCCGTTTGCCCCGCACAGGTGCAACTCGCAGACTGGGGCATCTGCGGCGTGGTGCCCGGCTTTGAGGACGGCGCAACTGCTGATGACTCAGCAACCTGCACGGCCGCTGGTGGTGACTCAGCAGCTGCCGACCTCGGGGTGGGGCCTGCCACAGGTGGTGACTCAGAAACTGCCTTCATCAGCGCCGCGGGGCATGGCACAACTGATGACTCAGCAGCCTGCACCGCCACTGGTGGTGCCTCAGCAATTGCCGACCTCGGGGCGGGGCCTGCCTCTGGTGGTGACTCAGCAACTGCCTACCTCAGGGCGGGGCCTGCCTCTGGTGGTGACTCAGCAACTGACGACTTCAAGGCGGGGCCTGGCGAGCAGCATGGCGAGCAGCATGGCGGGCATCATGGCGCACGCTGCACAAGCTCGGAGTGCTCCGCAACTGGCCGTCTCGCGGGGCTGGTGTCGCTTGCAGGGCGGGGGGAAGGGGGAGGGACGGGCGTGGACGACAGCGGTGACGCTCGTGGCGTGTCGCCCGCTCCGCGCTCCCCCACCGGCCGCCTGGCAGGGCCGGCGTCGCCTGTGGGGCGGGGGGAAGGGGGAGGGACGGGCGCGGGCGACAGCAATGGCAGCAGTGGCGCTCGCGGCGTGTCGCCCGCTCCGCGCTCTCCCACCGGCCGCCCCGCGGGGCTGGCGTCGCCTGCGGGGCGAGGGCAAGGGGGAGGGACGGGCGTGGGCGTCGGCTTTTCGCCCGCTCCGCCGCCTGGCGCCCCCGACTGCTCAGGCTCTCCTCGACCCCGCCGTGGCGCCGGGGGCGGCGGTGTCGGTGGTGGCGCGCGTGCCGGTGCTGACGCTCTCTCCGCTGCTGCAGATTCCCCGCGCCCTGGGGGAGCGGGCGTGCTGCCTGCTCCGTTTCAAACCGGTGGCTATGGCAGTGACAGCGGCGGTGGCGGCAGCGGTAGTGGTAGTGGCGGCGGTGGTGGCGGCACGAGCGCTAGCTGCCACAACAGTTGCGACAGTGTTGCTTGCACCACCAGCAACAGCGACAGCGAGCACGGAAGGTAGGCAGGCAGGCAGGCAAGCGGGCAGGCAGGCACGCGCGCAGGCAGGCAGGCAGATAGGCCCGTATACAGGCAGGCAGGTAGGCCCGCAGGCAGACCGGCAGGCCGGTAGGCCGACCGGCTGGCCGTTAGGCAGGCAGGTGCAGGTGCATCTCCAAACAACTCCACACCGTCCACACCTCCCACACACCGCCCTTACCTCTCTCCACACCGTCCACACCTTTCCCACACCGTCCACACCTCCTCCCACACCGTCCACACCTCCCCAGCACCGTCCACACCTCCCCCACACCGTCCTCAGGGCCGCTCACCAAGTGCCGACCGACCCAGGAGGGGCGGGCATGACGCACGGCGCGGGGGAGGGGGAGCAGCAGCAGCAGCAGCAGGAGCAGCAGCAGCAGCAGCAGGAGCAGCAGCAGCGACAGGGGGAGGAGCAGCCGCAGCAGCAGCAGGAGCAGCAGCAGCGACAGGGGGACGAGGAGCAGCTGCAGCAGCAGCAGCAGCAGCAGGAGCAGCAGCATCGGCAGGAGCAGCAGCAGCAGGAGCAGGAGCAAAACGAGCTGCAGGAGCAGCAGGAAACAGAGCAGGAGCATCATCATGATCAGCAGCAGCAGCAGCAACACGGCGCGCGTGGCGACAACCCGGGAGGGGGCCAGGCGCCCCTCGGCAGGGGCGCGCTCGTCGGCGCGCGCGGCGCCCCGCTGGGCACGCCGTTCTGGGCTGCGCCGGAGCTGGATGTCGGCGACCCGCATGACGAAAGGGTCGACCTGTTCTCTTTCGGCGTCACGTTCGTCGAGCTGGTGACGGGGCGGCAGCCGTACTACGACACGTCGCCGGAGGGGCTCGCGTGGCTGTGCAGTCCAGAGGTGGGCTTCTGTGTAGCTTCTACCAGCCCCCCCCCCTCCCCCCCAGCCCCCACGCACCACCACCCCTCAAACACACCATCACACTGCATCACACCTGCCAGTCGTACTACGACACGTCGCCAGAGGGGCTCGCGCGGCTGTGCAGCCCAGAGGTGGGCTTCTGAGTAGCTTCTACTAGCCCTCACACCTACCCACCCCGACCCACCACCACCACCACCACCACCCCTCAAACACACCATCACACTGCATCACACCTGCCAGCCGTACTACGACACGACGCCTGAGGGGCTCGCGCGGCCGTGAAGCCCAGAGGTGGGCCTCTGAGTAGCCTCTACTAGCCCCCCCCCCCCCACACACACGCACCCTCCCACACACCACCACCCACACCACCACCACCATCCCCACACACACCATCACATCGCCAGCCGTACTACGACACGTCGCCGGAGGGGCTCGCGCGGCTGTGCAGCCCAGAGGTGGGCTTCTGAGTAGCTTCTACCAGCCCGCCCCCCCCCCCCCCAGCCCCCACGCACCACCACCCCTCAAACACACCATCACACTGCATCACACCTGCCAGCCGTACTACGACACATCGCCAGAGGGGCTCGCGCGGCTGTGCAGCCCAGAGGTGGGCTTCTGAGTAGCTTCTACTAGCCCTCACACCCACCCACCCCGACCCACCACCACCACCACCACCACCCCTCTAACACACCATCACACTGCATCACACCTGCCAGCCGTACTACGACACGACGCCTGAGGGGCTCGCGCGGCTGTGAAGCCCAGAGGTGGGCCTCTTGAGTAGCTTCTACTAGCCCCCCCCACGCACACACATGCACCCTCCCACACACCACCACCCACACCACCACCACCATCCCCACACACACCATCACAACACCAGCCGTACTACGACACGTCGCCTGAGGGGCACGCGCGGCTGTGCAGCCCAGAGGTGGGCTTCCACGTAGCTTCTAATAGCCCCCACCCACCCACCCCACTCACTCACCCACCCACCACCCACCCACCCATCCACCCACACCACCACCCACCCACCACCGTCACACACACACACACACACACACACACACACACAGGCGCGGTGCGTGGTGATGGCAGATGGCATGCTAGGGGTAAAACTTCGACAGCTGCCAGCCTCATTTCCAGGGTCTAGGTCTATTGCGCCATCAAAGGCGGCCAACGGACTGTAAAATCGACCACGCGCATAACCTCGCCCTGCTTTGCTATGTGTGCCCCCACACGCTTGTTGTTGTTGGATTTTACAGTCGCGTGTGACGCACCTACAGGCATCGTATTCGATCTTGCTCGGCGTGCAGCGCCTGAGCTGTTTGCCCCACCCTGTGTGCTTTACAATTTGCCCCACACTGCGTTCCACACTGCGCTCCACACTGTGTTCCCCACCCTGTGTGCCCCACACTTCGCTCCACACTGCGCTCCACGCTGCACGCTACACTATGTGTCCCACACTTTGCCCCACCCTGTGTGCCCCACACTTTGCCCCACTATGCGCCCGACACTTTGCCCCACACTATTTGTCCCACACTTTCCCCCACACTTTGCCCAACACTATGTGCCCCACACTTTTCCCCACACTTTTCCCCACAGGTCGGCTTCCTCCCCAACGATCTTCCAGAAGAGGTCTTGGAGTGGCTCGTGCCGTGCCTGCAAGCGCACCCAGACGATCGCCCAAGCGCTGAGCAGGTGAGGGAGGGGGAGAGGGGGAGGGAGGGGGCAGGGTGGGGGAAGGGGGAGAGAGAGGGGGGGGGTGCTCGTGCCGTGCCTGCAAGCGCACCCAGGCAGCCGCCCGAGCGCTGAACAGGTGAGGGAGGGGGGGGCGGGGAGAGAGGGAGGGGGGAAGGATGAGAGGGGAGGAGGGGGGGGAGGGAGGGAGGAGGGAGGAGGGAGGGAGGGAGGGAGGGAGGCGGCGGCATTCAGCAGCAGCTAGCCCTCAAGCCCCACCCACTCAACCCTTCCTCCACCTTCACCCCGGAACAGTTCTCCTACACCCTGACCCCGCAGCTTCTTGGGTGCAACTTTTTCGCGTGCGTGTGGCTGAGGCAAAGGCAGGAGCAGCAGCCACCAAGCCTCACCCCTCACCCTCAAGCCTAACCCCACCCTCTACCTGAACCCCATAACTGTTCTCCCAAACCCTGAACCCCTGAACGTTATCCCTGATCGCAGCTGCTTGGGTGCGACTTCTTTGTACGTGTGGCGGAAGCAGAGGCTGAGGCGGAAGCTGCCTTGCCCTCAGGCATCACCCCAACCCCAACCCCACCCTCGACCTTAACCCCAGAATTGTTCTCCTAAACCCTGAACCCCTGAACTTCATCGCTGAACCGCAGTTGCTTGGGTGCGACTTCTTTGTGCGTGTGGCGGAGGCGGAAGCTGAGGCAGAAGCTGCGAACGCAGTGCATGCGCTGATTACTGACGGGGCGGAGAAAGCTGGGTGGAAACTGGAAGAGGAAGCTGATGAGATGGAGGAAGCTGACGAGGTGGAGGAAGCTGGGCGGAAGCTGGCGGAGGAGCAGCTGCCGGCATGCGATGCAGGAGGGGAAGCTTCAACGCAAGAGCAGCACACGCGGGTGTGTGTGTGTGTATGGGGGGGGGCAGTGCATGCAATGCACACGCACAACACACACGCACAACACACATAACGCACACACACAGACACACACACACACACACACACGCACGCACGCACGCACACAAACACACACACACACACGCAGCTGCGCGTGCCCATCCACGAGGCCGCCCTTGCAGACGCGCGCACATTCGCACGCACACACACACACACGCACGCACACACACACACACGCACACACACACACACACGCACACACAAGCACACACACACACGCACACACGCACGCATGCACACACACACGCAGCTACACGTGCCCATCCACGAGGCAGCCCTCGCAGACGCGTGCACATTCGCACACACACACACACACACACGCACACGTACACACACACGCAGCTGCGCGTGCCCATCCGCGAGGCCGCCCTTGGTGGCTTGCCTTAAACACACACACACAAACACACGCACACACACACGCAGCTGCACGTGCCCATCCACGAGGCCGCCCTCACACACACACACACACACGCAGTTGCACGTGCCCATCCACGAGGCAGCCCTTGGTGGCTTGCCTTGCACACACACACACACACACACACAGAGAGAGATATCGTTACAGAGAACTCTGCACGGCAGACCTAGATAGGCTGTTTCTAGTCATCAATTGAGGATATTCCGTTTGAAGGCGGGAGACCAACCGTGCGCCAGCAAGAGGGTGAACAACCTCATTCGTAAAGCAGTGGGGGAAAGGGGCAGTGGCGGGTCATTGACGGCTGTGTTCGTCAATCCGCCTCGACTGAGTTTAAACTAGGTGTCGGCAGAAGGACTTCCACAGTTGTGGAAATCATGCTAAGATGATCCACTCGGTGGTGACTCGCTCGGCGAACTCGGGGCGCTCAGGGATGTCGCGTGTGAAGTTGAAGAGATGGATGTTTGCGGAGGGCGTAGAATGTGACGGAGTGGGCGCAAAAGTCACCGGCGTGAGCCGGGAGAAGGTGATGGCGCCGCCGGCATAGAGCGAAGTCGTGTCCAAACAGCGGTAGTCGTGCAAGTGGGAGGCAGTGGGAAGGAGGCAGCGGGAGGGTAGTCGGAGGGAGAGGGGGAGGGGCGGGGGGGGTTAGGGAGGGGCACAAGATGGGGTGGGGTGCAGCGGG
Source organism: Chlamydomonas sp. UWO 241 (assembly GCA_016618255.1). Classification (NCBI taxonomy): domain Eukaryota; kingdom Viridiplantae; phylum Chlorophyta; class Chlorophyceae; order Chlamydomonadales; family Chlamydomonadaceae; genus Chlamydomonas; species Chlamydomonas priscui. The sequence goes on along the minus strand of VFSX01000154.1, from coordinate 123,860 downwards.
GATGGAGGGGTGGAAGACAGGAGAAGGGAGGGAGGAGAGGGGAGAGAGGAGGGAGCCACACTGTGGCCCGGCCACATGGCGCATACATAGGCGCTGGTAGCATGGGGGGGGGTGCATGGGGTGCATGTGCGCGCATGGGGCGCATGGGGAGGGGCAACTCCATGTGACGAGCATGTGGGTGTATGGAGGTCGACGGGGCGGCAGTGGGATAAGCGGTGGGTCTCTTGAGGTGGGGCGTGGGGTCGAATGAACGACTGGGCAGTGGGCGGTGGGCGGGACGGTGGCGGCTGGAGGAACTCGGTAGCTCAAGTTGAGCGCTGGCTCGGACCGCATGGCGGTCGAGGTGATGGCACTGAGATACCTGGGCTCCGTTGTCTGAAGCTGCAGAGCTGCGGGGGGAGGGAAATCTGTGCGGTAGGGCGTCACGTGTTTTTTGCCATGTGGAGGGCGTGCGAGAGAGTGCGGATGGACTGAGTTCCTGGATGCATGCGTCGACTGGCTGCTGAATTGGCAGCCCGACGACAGGGGGCGTACGGAGGAGGAGAGGCGGCGAGAATCGGCGGCGGCATGGGTGAAGGGGGGTCGACGGAGGCGGCGGCGATGACTGCGCGGGCGCCCCACGCCCACAGAGTGGGGCGCCCACAGAGACACACACACACACACACACACACGCACCTGCGCGTGCCCATCCATGAGGCAGCCCTCGCAGACGCGTGCACATTTGCAGCCAACCCTCCGTGGCTTGCCTTCACGCATGGCTGCATGCTGGGGCACGGAGTGGTGAATCACCTCGCACACACACACACACACAGTTGCACGTACCCATCCACGAGGCAGCCCTTGGTGGCTTGCCTTGCACACACACGCACACACACACACACACACACACACACACGCAGCTGCGCGTGCCCATCCACAAGGCCGTCCTCGCATATGCGTGCACATTCGCAGCCAACCCTCCGTGGCTTGACTCGCACGCACAGACACACACACACACACACACACACGCAGCTGCGCGTGCCCATCCATGAGGCCGCCCGCGCAGACGCGTGCACATTTGCAGCCAACCCTCCGTGGCTTGCCTTCACGCATGGCTGCATGCTGGGGCACGGAGTGGTGTACCACCTCGCACACACACACACACACACACGCAGTTGCACGTGCCCATCCACGAGGCAGCCCTTGGTGGCTTGCCTTGCACACACACACACACACACACACACGCAGCTGCGCGTGCCCATCCACGAGGCCGCCCTCGCATGTGCGTGCACATTCGCAGCCAACCCTCCGTGGCTTGACTCGCACGCACAGACACACACACACACACACACACACACACGCAGCTGCGCGTGCCCATTCATGAGGCAGCCCTCGCAGACGCGTGCACATTTGCAGCCAACCCTCCGTGGCTTGCCTTCACGCATGGCTGCATGCTGGGGCACGGAGTGGTGTACCAGGGAGACGGTGGGTGTTGTGTGTGCGTGTGCGTGTGCGTGTGCGTGTGTGTGTGCGTGCGCGTGTGCATGTGCGTGTGCGTGTGCGTGTGTGTGTTTATGTGCGTGCGTGCGTGTGTGCGTGTGTGTGTGTGAGTGCATGCTGGGGCACGGAGTGGTGTACCAGGCAGTCGGTGGGCAGCGTGCATGTGCGTGTAGTGTGTGTGTGTGTGTGTGCGTGTGTGTGCTGGGCACGGGGCGGTGTACCATGTAGACGGTAGGTGGCGTGCGTGTGTGTAAGTGGTCAATTTTACAGTCCGTCGGACGTCTTTGATAGCGCATTGTATCCTAGGAAAGAGGCCGGCAGCTGTCAAAATGCGTGTGTGGGGGGGGGGAGGGGCGTGTGTGCACACCGTGCCCCACGCTGTGCGCCACACTGTCCCTCACTGTGCCCCACACGTATCCCCACACTGTGCCCCACACAACTGACAGGCGACGCGAGCGACGACTCGTGGGACGCGAGTCTGCGCCGCACACTATGTGCCCCACACTGCGCCCCACACTGTGTGTCCCACACTGTTCCCCACACTTCAGGCGACGCGAGCGACGACTCGTGGGATGCGGGTCTGCGCCCCACACTGTGTGCCCTACACTGATCCCCACACTGTGCCCCACACTGCCCCACACACTGCCACACAATGTGCCCCACGCTGATCTCCACACTGTGCCCCACACTGTGCCCCACACTTTGCCCAACACTACGGCCCCACACAACTGACCCACGCTGATCTTCACTCTGTGTGCCCCACACTGTGCCCCACACTGCCCCACACACTGCCCCACACACTGCCCCACACTGTGAACCACACTGTGTGCCCCACACACTCTGCCACACACTCATCACCACACTGCTCCCACATTGCACCCCACGCTGTGTGTGCCCCACACTGTGTCCTACGCGGATCTCCACACTGCGCCCCACACTGTGCCCCACACTACGGCCCCACACAACTGACAGGCGACGCGAGCGACGACTCGTGGGACGCGAGTCTGCCGCTAGTGCCGCTTGCTGGAGGGGACGGGGACATTGGGGCAGCAGCGGTGGCAGCAGCGGCGGAGGGCGCAGCGGGGGCCGACGGCGACGGTGGTGGTGGCGACTACCCGCACTTCGACCCGGAGGTCGTCGAGGAGATGCGGCTGCTGCGGCTGCTGCCACGTGCGTAGCGAGCTAAGGATGTTGCAGCTGCTGCCGCATGCGCAGTGCGTAGTGTGTATGTATACAGGTCGTCGAGGAGATGCGCCGGCTGCAGCTGCTGCCGCGTGCGTAGCGCGTAGTGCGTGCGTAGTGTGTAGTGCGTGCAGAGTGTGTAGTGAGCGAGCTGTCGCTGGAGGGGAGGGGGGGGGGCATAAATGCCCCAATATTGGGGCAGCAGCGGCAGCAGCGGCGGAGGGGGCAGCGGCCGACGGCAACGGTGGTGGCGACTACCCGCACTTCGACCCGGAGGTCGTCGAGGAGATGCGCCGGCTGCAGCTGCTCCTGCGTGCGTAGTACGTAGTGCGTGCATAGTGTATAGTGAGCAAGCTGTCGCTGGAGGGGGGGGGGGCATTCGGGCAGCAGCGGCAGATGCGGCGGTTGCAGCGGCGGAGGGGGCAGCGGCCGATGGTGACGGTGGCGGCTACCCGCACCTTGACCCAGAGGTTGCCGAGGAGATGCGGCGGCTGCGGCTGCTGCCGCGTGCGTGGTATAGTGCGTGTGTAGTGTGTAGTGAGGGAGCCTCTGGAGCTTCCCCTCGAGGGGGTGGGGACATTGGGGCAGCAGCGGCAGTTGTGGCGGTTGCAGCGGCGTAGCGGGCAGCGGCAGCAGACGGCGGTGGTGGTGACTACCCGCATTTTGACCCAGAGGTCGTCGAGCGGCCTCGGGTGTGCATCAGCACAGCGGTTGTCTGTCGGTCATGGAAATGCCACGCACTCTGCTGCTGCTGCCGCTGCTGCTGCTGCTGCGCGTGCACACCATATATGTATGTACTGTTGCCCACACCCCGCAGCTGCTCGCTGGCTCCACCCCGCGCAACATCTGAAGCAGATTGCAAGCTAAGATCTGGACCAGGAACTGTTACAGATCCAAGTTATATAATTCAACTCGCTCAATCACCCCCGTAGATGGCTCGATCCACCCAGAAGCTCCCCACACAAACGTAACGCAAATACGCACCAAGCCAGCATGCGGGCAGTACGCATCACCCCGCCACGCCATGAAGTGCCTCAACACGCGAGCCCCTGCTTGGGGGGCACGCGCTCATGGAGCGCCTGTCGGAGTGCCCAGCTGCAGCGCTGCCTGGCGCAGCACCCAGCGACGCCCCAGCGTGCGCGTTGCATCTTCCGCAGACATCGTCATCAGCAGCGAGGACCGCAAGAAGGTGGTCGAGC